>JANIJG010010084.1:38887-56741 GCA_024611175.1 Megaceryle torquata | reverse complement strand
AATTCCTGGTTACAAAAAAACAAAAATGTCAGCAAAGGAACTGACATGTCCGAATTTCTCTCTTCTCACTTCCCCCCAGCTCCTATCCAATATATGAATTATATTTCAAATTAATTTAGCCAACTGGTAAGGAAGATACAGAATAATGTTCTGCATTTTACAGTCTTCAGTATTATTTAGCATATTTTTGTGGCAGTTATTCCAGCCAACATGAATTTACATTATTTCATTGTCAGGTTACACTTTATTTCATTGTCAGGTTACACTTGACAAACACTTTTTGACCTATTTTTTTTAAGATAGAAATGTAATATTTATATTGTCCTGTATATTCCTTCTTTAAAGTTCAACTACATTTGGTGTCTATAGATTCTATATTTATTCTATTTATAGATCTATAGATTTTTTGATGATCAAATGGATCTTCTAATTTATTTTAGTTTTTCCCAGCAGCTTCAGGTAATTAATAAAAAAGAAAAAACATTTATTTTCTCTCTCAAATGGAAAATGAAATAAATATAATAAAAAGAATTTTTATTTTGAATAAGTAAACAAGTGTGTGCTGTACTAAGTTCATTTAATGTTTGGTTAATTTTTAAAGTATACTGGAAATACACAGGCTTCTTCCAGAAACTGTCAGAGGAAAGGGAAGGTGTTTTGGCTGTATGAGTACCTCTCACTGAGTTTCATATAACTACTGATATAATCTGAATCTGTCTGCACATTCAGTGGGAAGCTGATGTTTTCAGCTGTCCCTCGTAGTCCTAAGGGCTGAGAGTGAGCTTGGACTCTGCGATTTGCAGCTTGCAGGCCGCTCACCACACCTAGAGTGGGACGCAGGAAAGTCAGTGGGAGAAAACTGGGATTGCACAGAAAACAGCAACTGTAAAACATTCTGTAAATAGTAGCACCAGAGCCTTAATTTGCTGGAGACGGAGGAGAGGTTCTATTCCAACACACAAAGTTTTGGTTTTGTTGGGTCCTCCCTCCCTTCTGTCATCTCCCTCCCGTCATCTCCCTTCCTTAACACAACATAAAACTACAAAAAAGACTCAGCTTATTGAACTCTGGGAGAAGTTTATTGCTTAGTGAGCTCCAGACTGAATGACACAGCTGCTAGTAATTACACCTAGAAGTAATTACACCATCGAAGATTAATGTTGTTGTACAGTTGAGTGCACACAGGATAACGGAAACATAGCGGATGCATTCAGGCTGATGAAAGTTTAATGTAATGCACACATTCTTAGCTGCTTAATAATAATTTTATGCCTTTATGTAATACTTTACATGCCTATGCCATCGTACATCTCTATACCACCATACGTGCCTCTCATTCATAAGTCTTCAAACCATCCTAGGAAAAGCAACTGGCTTAACATCCCGGGTCTGCTGCTATCTTTGGATGTTGTCACTGTCTGTTAGTAAAGACTCTTTCGTCAGTAACTCCTTTTAGTTTTTTCCTTCATTATGTATCTCACCTTGGTCTAGTTTTGTGGCTGTCGATGAAGTTTTCCAAAGCAGGAGATCCCAAGAGTTATTAACTGCTGTTTGATGATGCTGTGTTTCTAATTTTCACTTTAAGATATTGCTCTTAGGTTTTGTCTAGAAGGGATTTGATGTTTCAGTGCTCCCCCCCCCGTGGCTTTTTGAAATGACCAGCTAATTTCGTTAGCAATTCTGTGCTGTTTCAAGACCCAGAGTTACAAAACTCTGTTCTGCAGCCTGTTGGTACCTGCAAGGCCATGGGAAATGTTCTGCAAAGGCAAACAGTCTATAGGACCTGTGGTTAAGAGCTTGGTGATGAAAGGGCATAGTCATTTGGGAAGAATCAGAGCTGACAGAGGAGGACATGAGGCAATGCTTTTCTCATGATCTTGAAGCCGGTGTATTTTTATTTGATGATGTCCATGAGCTGAGAATGTTTGTGCAGTCAGTTCCTCAGATCTGGTGGTGTTTGAGAATTTAAGGAATAGGAAATGGGTCACCTGCTTACCATTTCATCTGGGTTTTAGAATGTTTTCTTGTATCTATCTCCTCTGTACACCTAACAAATCACTTTCTGAGACTTTTCCAGTACTCTTGGTGTGGAATTCACAGCACGCTTTCTTTGATGCCCAGATTTGGCACTTTATTGAGGGTCTTTCACTCTCCCATTTCTTTTTGGAAGACAATTTTAATTACCCACGATAGACTTTACCTCTTTCTCCTCTCTTCAGTGCCGGACTCTGTCTTGCAGTTAAAGAACCATGAGGCAGTTTTTCAGTGGAAACTTTACATAGCTGAATTTAGTTACTAGCCAAACGTTGGGCACAGTAAATGTCACTTTTCTCATTGCTTTTCTCTGGAAAAGTAGCTTTAATTTCCAGCTCTTGCTGTCCCCTTTAGATGGCCTTGCAAAGCATGCTCATCCCCGGCAGGCCAGGCAGCGTGGCTGTAGCATTCAGGGAAGGGGAGACCAACGTTCGGAATGCTGTGGTGTGCTCGTGTTGTGGAGAAGACACAAAGACGCTGGGGAAAACTCTGCTAGCCCACACCAGCAGAACTGGACGTGCCTCTTTTCCTCGTGTCTCCTGGCAGGTCCATGTGCATGTTTTCATCTGGTTTTACTATTAGTGTTTAAAGTCCCTATTTTATTGATGGGCTACCTAGATTAAATAAAACCTTTATAAGTCCCCACAAAAGGTCTAATATCACTATTTCAACTGTATTGGATTTGTCTGCTTCTGGTGGCAGTTTGGCATGTACATGAAGTCTTTATTTTTCCTTCCTACCAATTGATGGAAATTTAATATGAAGTCTTCTCTCTTTGTGTTAACCATTTTTGCTTTCTTTCTGTGATGTGCTGTGAACCTCTCGCACCTCATAGAAAAAGGATTTGGAGAACCTTTCCCTCCATGAGGAAAATGGAATAGCCCAGCTGTGCTTCCCAGGCTTGTTAATAGATCTGCTTTATTGTCTTCTGTTCCAGTGCCAGAGAATTTTGTCAGGCAATCCACAATGATTGATTCTAAGGAAACAAAACACCATTTCCTCCTGTTTTCAGTCTTGAGTCACGTTGTAGCTCTTGCACCAGAGGCACAAAGCAGCCAGTCAGGTTTTTTTCCCCCCAGCAGTTCCAGAATTCCTGCACTTGTCGACAAACAGCTGCACAAAATTAACTGGAAGTAACTTTCAGTTCTGGTCTTCTCACCTAAAAGAGATGATTCAGATACTGATAGAAACAGCTTGTCATCCTTCAGGGTTTGATATGGAAGAAAAAAGCCACGTCCCAGTAATGGAGTTTATGTAACTTCTTGAGTTTTGTATTGTTTTTCTTGATGTAAGCTGCTCCAGTGCGATGTGGAATTATTTTCTGTGATTCTAACTGCTGGTCACCAGTTACAGAACTTGTTGTGGAATATTTGTGGCATCATTTGCAATTTGCTTTGTCTTATCTTTTCCTTGGGGATGAACCTTTATACTTCCTATCAGAAAATCCCAGGGAACATCGATGTGCTCCTCTCCGTTTGCAAACTGAGAGTGTTTTGTCACTAGTAGGAGCTGGTACAGCAGTATTTGCAAGGGCAATACACTGCTCTTACTCATACGTGCTGAGTGTGTTGCTCTGGGTAACAAATGAAGAACGAGAGGGATGCCTGGAAGGGCCAGCGTCCTGTCTTGTGGGCAGCTTCTCCCTTGGTAAGCTTTACCATTGATTTGGTTATAACTAATGGTGAAGTACCACTTTGGGAGAGTCAGAATGCAGAAAATGGCTCAGTAAAATCTCATTCCGTGGGTATTATGAAATACAGCACTCCCCATTCTTCCGTGTCTTCATGCTGTGATGGAAACACCGGATTAAACCATTGCGGTGTAAATAGGATTTTGTTTGGTTTTGTTTAGCAGTTGGGCAGAGCTATGATAAGAGGCTGTAGCCAAACAAAAGTTTGAGAACTGCTTTCTAGCCAGATTGACATCATCATTTCCATGCTCAAGTCTCTGTGTAGGGGTTTCTGCTTTCCTTTTGCAGCAGGAAGCCTCTGATGCACAGGCAGGGCTGTTGTACGGAGTTGCAAAGCGGCGCATGGTATTTGCTAATCAAGAGAAGATCTGTGATAGTCTGATATGGGAAATGTCAAACACAGATGGGATCCTCCTCCTAGGACAGTGGATTCTAGTGTATTGGGAAATTGCTCAGTGTGGATGTTCTGCTCCTCTTGAGGATCTTTGAGAATGACATTCATTCAGTTCTCATCTGCATTCTCCATTAGCCGTCTGCAAGTCCACTCTTGCTTCACTCTGAACTTACTCTGTGAATACTCTGTGGGGCTGTATGAAGTAACTCAAGTACTGCAAAACACCATGAGAAAGGGGAATATGAGTAAGGGCTGGGAAAGGCTGCTAGGACAGAGAAGTTGAATAAGAGAAGAGGTGATGGAGAGGCAAGGCTGAAGAAGAAACATTCAGGTTGGAGTGACTTGCTGGGGGAAGTGTTACTCCGTAACAAATCACATCCCATTCCAAATATGGTCATTCCCAAGGCACACGGGTCTTTGCAGGCCTGACAAGATAAATCCGTGCTCAACTATCTTCTGTCAGGGTTAGCTTGCTGCCTGTCACCACCTAAAAACCAGCCAAGGTGTATTCACCCTTTCACCGCACCGATTTCCAACAGTTAATTGGCTCTCAGAGAAACCACCACAACTCCACCTGCTGGTCCTTCAAAGTATGAATGACATCCATCAAGTTACTCAGGTATGACTGTGTAAGACACTTAATTCTGTATTATATAATATGGCTCTCGCATAATATGAATGATAGCAATTTTACTGAAAACCATCACTAATTATTTTCAAACCTTAGGTGCAGATATGCATCCAAAGCGGGCTAGTTTTCACATTTCTTCCTTATCTCATAAATCTTCCTTCACATTTCTTATCTCACAATCTTACATCATTACAGCCAAGTGAATGTGGATGATCTACTGAAATAGTAACTGAGTATCTTACCCCCTGTTCCTTGTGTATGTGCTTCAGGTAATATTGCTTCAGAAGAAAAAACTTTGGATATCGTTATTTTGAATTAATTGTGTTAGTTCATTAGGAATCACTTAGCATGAAAAATCCCAAGTGTATTTGATACACTGTTGTGAAATCTACAGAGCCATAGCAAGGGCTTGTCCAATGAATATCATGTCCTCATGGAAGAGGGGGAGTAATCTGGGTTAACGCGGGTCAATTTTATCCTAAATAGTTGGAAATATACTGCTGACTTAGAATTTCACTCCCTCTTAACAATAAAAATCTACTAAGCAGCAGTAATAATAGCAATATACCGTGTTTCTGGGGCAGTTTTAATTCTGTGGGAAGATCAGCGGCATTATTAGCAGCACACCACATGTTCTGATGTATTTTGTGAGGGGGTTAAGCCTTCAGTATTACTCTTCCTTCTTGGTTTAAGGTCCCTGTTGATTCCTTTTCAAATTCTCCATGAATGAAAGGCCAAGGATCAAAGTGCTCTTCTTTTGATAACCTTGATCTCGTAGTGTAACGCAAAATTAATATTAATTACTTAAAATGAAACACTGCCACATTGCCTTTGGGGAATGCTGAAATATTTTGATGTTGTCATTCTTTAGATTTTGTACCTGACATTTTTTTGGGGGGCAAAATGGGTGTGATTTCCCCAAAGTGCTCTGACTGTGCTAAGCCAGCATCCTTTCACAGAACATGGTTCCATTGAAGACTTTATACTGGCTCTACATCTTTGGCTGGGTGCAGACAGCTGACCTTTGGGTGAACTTCTTGTAATTTGCTTTTCCTATGGGTTAATGATTTGAGATTTTTGTAGAGGATTTGCATGGCAGCAGAACAGGAGATGAACAATAACGTATGCCCTCATTAAATCTTCAGTATTTCTTTTTCATTGGACTTTGAGTAGAAAGAGCTAAGCCCTTATTCAACAGTTTCTGGAATCAGAATTGTCCTTCTTAAGTAACCAAGTGCCTACTGTACTTCTTAATTTGCTTTTAGTGAAAGGATTGCACAGTGGCATTATTTGGAGTTTAGCAGAGTAGATGGCAAGCATACTCTTGGTTTTGTGTGGTTTACTGTTTTCCCTGACATGGCTTTTTCCCCCTTCCACACTGATGGACATTTGCCTGATTATATGTTGTCCAATTGACCTTGAAAGAGGCCGAAGTTTTTTTTGTTGGGGTTTTTTTTTTTTTTTTTTTTTGTTTTCAGTCCAGTAAACTCCAACATCTCTGTTTCCCATCACTAACCCACTATTTTGCCACTACCATCAAAGTTCCTTATGTAAATTAGTACCAAGGTTTTTAGAATATTACACGAAGGTTTTGGCACTTCTGCCTTTTTTTTTTTTTTTTATCCCCACCACTTCTGGAGATTTAGTATATTTTGCTGACTTCTGCAGTGGTTTTTAATTTAACATCCATTTGTTTTCCTTTCCCATTGTTTATTCTCCTCTCTTTCATGCCCTCCTTTTTATCCTATAGCAGAGAGTGGTGTTCTTAAGATTCTATTGACGAGCTTCTATTGATCTTGCTTTTTTATATAAGCAGAAATAAAATTATGTACATTACACAAGCAGAATAATTTCCTTGCTGCAAAATCAGTGTTTAGATAATATTACAGAATGACCAACTGATACCAAATGTCTTTGTATTATCCCACGCTTTTTAAAGTGAAATTGCAGACACTGGGGAAGTTTGAATTCAATTCTGAAGTGACATGTTTCTGTGCATTTAACACATGGCAGCAGCTTTTCTTTTCCTGGCTGTGATCCAAATGCTTGAGTCTCCATTCCTGTTTCTTTTCTTCTTCCAGTCACTTTGGGTGGATTTAAGGAAGGGCTATTAGAAGATAAATGGCAAAATAATGATTAATGTAATGAAGAGTATCTGAAATGTAGTCTAAACTGAGTGGTTAACTACTTTCTGCTGCTCTCTGTTTCTAGATCAACACCATTCCAACAGGGTTTTTTATTTATTTATTGTGCTTTTTCCACTGCAAATGAAACACTTCAAGTTTTTGTCATTGGCATCTTAAGAAATGAATGAAATGCTCATACAAGTACCTCGCGTGCAATTACTGTGCGTTGTCCCCTTCTAATTAATGAGCAAATCTGATGGATTATCACATTTAGGTAACTTCTAGGTTAACAAGTAGCCCTGTTTGCACATAACTACTTATGTGATCAGAGCAGCAGAACTGTCTTTTCATAAAAATTGTTTTTATTTTTATAAAGCTTACTTTTTTTTCTCTGTAGGAAGATAATCTCTGTACAAAACAGACCTTTTTTTATTTTTCAGTTCAAATACTGCATTCCTCTTTTTTGGCAAAGCACTGATTTTAAGATCTACCCCCTGGGTTTTGTTTTTTTTTTTTTGCAGAGTTTGTTCTCTAGGTCTTTCTTGAGTTGTTTTGCATTCACCTTTCTGTTCCTTAAGCAACACGCTCAAACTGCCTGATGCACAAGCTCACCTTTACGCCAATGTCAGATGGGCTTGTTTTCAAAAGATCCACTGAAGGGGTGAAAAGGAACAAATAAATCCATCAGCTTGCTAAAATGAGGGTTAAAATGCCTGGAAATGTTAGCATTTAAATTAGAAAGTGTTGATCTCCTGCCAGCCCTCTACTTTCTCTGGTCAACTCTTGTGAACTGGTAGGATATCAAATTAGGCAAGTTAACCTCTTGAAGCTTTTAGGGGAAGCTGTTTTGTCTCCTCGGTTCCCTGCTGACTCAGGAGAAAGATGCTGGCAGGCTGAGCTGTGAAGTGCAGGTTTGGAGTGAACTGCGTGCTCAGATTTATTTTTCTTCCAGCTCCTCTGCAAAGTGAAGAATAAAAGTGAAGAATACTGATTCTGAAGCAGTACTGAAGTAAATCTTCGTCCTGTATGTATCCTACTGTTAAAAAAAAAAATTAACTGTATACAGAGGGAGGTGTTTTGCACCCTGGAAAGCTGTTAAACTTTGATGCTGTCACTACTGAAATCACCAGGTACCCGAAGAACACGAGGCTCAGTTTAAAATCAAGAGATGAGAGACGGTTACTTTTAGTTGTCCTCTATTTTGTGAGCCATTGCAACTTCTAAAGCGTATCTTGGCAGTCATGAGAGCCAGAGGCCCTCCTTTAAAAGCTGGGATGTCATGGAAATGCTTTGCTCTACAGCACACCCTTAATCTTGCGAGACCCCTGCAGTTACTGGGAGCTGGCAGTGCTTCAGCTCCTAACCAGATGGGGAGGAAAAGCACACTTAGGCTGGGATAAACCTTCTGTCTGTGCCAACAGACCTTGGTACCTGCTGTTCTAGTACATACTTAAAAACAGGTGAAGAAACTAAAGGCTGCTTTGATCTCCCAGTTTTAAAGACTGTACCCCACGAGCTAAAGAATAATTTCCTTATCTGCACGACGCTGGGGTCTGACTCTTCAATGGAGGGGAAAGAAGCACCCATGTCTTCTGCGCAGCCAGAAGCAGACATGGTGAGCAGGCCCATTGGTAGTGCGGCCAAGGGACTGTTAGCACAGGGTGCTGACAGGAGAGGTGCTCCAAAGCCATGTTGATGCCCTGTGAAGCACTCCTAGAAACATTTCCTGCTGCTCTGGGACTGAGCTACCTTCCTCTTCCTCCAGCAGAAGGAATAGCTCAAGATGATGAGCTTGGTAGTTTTTATTACCAAAATCACTCTACTTGCATGCTGTCAAGAAACAATTGGCCCAATTTCAATGATTGTTTTCCTTTTTATTCCTCAGTGAAATATCCTGCTTTGCCTTACAGGGTTCTTTAAGCTTTAGGAACCACTGCAGGGATGGCGTAGTCAGAGAGAAGTGTTTATTTTAGTCATAACTACTTCTGTCTGGTACCAATTAGGAAACCAGAGAAGCTAAACCAGTTTGTAAGTAGCAGTAAAGGTACATTTATTGAGAGTTTTGGATTGTCGTGCACTTTAAAATTAATTCTTTGAGAAATTTCTTTGGGAGAAGTCTTCAGGGAGAAAGATAAACTAATGATGAGAACTTGAACACGGAATGGAACCTGGTTACACTGCCAAGGTGAGCTTTTGGCTTTTTGAAGAAACAATCTACTGTACAATATCTTTGCTTACAGCAGTATTTCAGTACTCTCTATAAAAAGCATTAAGAGGAAGATGTAAGAATTATTGCATGATGTAGTTGAGCTTAGTTTGGTAGGAGAGTAAATGAGATGGGTGGCTCTATTTTATTATTCCTCAGTTGAGCTACAGTGAGTTGCTGCCCAGGATGCCGAAAGGGCAGAGCTGCTGTTTCTCAGTGCTGTGTCATAGCTCGTTTTGTTCTGTTCTCTTTCTTTGGCCACCTAATTAGGGTTTGCTGCAGAAGGGAACTGGATGATCCATGAGGAGTCTGTGCCTTTGGCGGATGAGCGTTGCCGTCACGCTCTTGGGCTTTCACTTGCGTGTTTCTTACATCTATTTATTTGCAGAGGAAGAGTCTTAGGACACCATTTTAAAGATATACTTAAGATTTTTACCATTTGGTCAACACTTTGCTGGGTTTTTTTGTTTGTTTTAATGAGATTAGGCCCTGTAGTGCATACTGGGGTTGTGCTCGCCCCTCTCTTCTAAGAGGCACCACATTCCAGTCACCCCTGCTTCTCAGCGGTGTACGCCTTAACCTGGCTAGTGGAAAGAGGATGGAGCATTCCCATCTGTGTGGACAAAAACCAAAAAGCCTGGTGCGTACTCATGCTGGATGGTGTGAATTTGTCTGCGTAGCGTCAAGGCCAGCATCTACCTCCTTAGGGGGTGGGGTGTGCAGCTCCAGTGCTACCGACAGCCTTGGCCTGCAGACTCTCATAGTGTGAATGCTGTCAATGGTCTGTGCTCTCTGGGGCTGCTCTGAGGAATTCTGATGTCAGCTTGATGCTATTCTGCACACTATCAAAACTTGCACTTATCTCTCTAACTTTTTTTTATTCTTCATAAAAAGCTTATTGTTTGCAGCTAATGTTACTGTGGAAATCCACTGTATATTGAACAGAAGAGGATGAGTCTTCCATGGAAGCGTGTGGAACCTAACCACTTATGTTAGATATGATTAAAAATTGCTGATGTGGCTGTAGGAGAATGTTAGTTGAGGAAAGCCAGGGATTACTGCAGGATCAGTTTGCGATACTTAGGTCATCCATACACTGTTAATTAGCACTGCTTCCCCAGTCAGCAAAAGACAAACCACGTTTAAGTGACTTGCTTAAGCATTAAATGGCCTAAAGAGGTAGATGAACAAGTGTAAATATAAGAGGTGTAATCACCTTTGAAATAAAAAACAAAAGTCGCCCAGATTGGAATGAAATAAAGCAGAACCTACACTTGAATGCTTTTAACTGCCCGCTCACATGAATAATCAAAACGTGAACTTGCAAACCTTGATCGACCGTGGAGTCTTTCTGAGACGGGTGAGTGGAGATAGGGAAGGGAGCAGGCAGAGGGCATCCCCAGGCAGTCCCAAATGCTCTTCTATGTGGCAGGTTTCTACGTGGGGGCTGCTAAAATTCACAATGAGGTGGTTTTTTTTTTTTTTTTTTTCCTCTCCAGCCCACAGCTGTTACAGCGAAGCTGAGCCTTTCCCAACAAAACCTGTCTCTGCACTGGAACGACATACACTGCTTGTTCCTAGGCTGGAACTGGTGAGCAACAGCAGGGGAGGAAAGGGTTAAATGAACCTGGACTTTAGTTTTCAATATTACAATTAATTTTAGAGGAAAGTAAGCATCGTAAAATGTTGGTGTAATTATGGGTTTAGGACAAGTTCGTTGTAAGAATGATTTTCCTTTTTGTCTTCAATTCAGTGGTGAGAAATTTTAAAGCCATTTCCTTTGTTTCCCTTTGCACCTTCTGTTGTGCCTTTACATCTGCCTAAACACAAATGGTGTTTCTGATGTTTTTAACACCCTGAAAGGATTTATAAACTCTGACCCAGTCGTTGATACTACTGGTTCTGCCTGCCCATGGTCTGGGTTGGGCTGTCTGTCCTTTGAGTGTCTGGGTACAGTAGCGCTCATGTTTCAGTTGCAGGATTTAAGAAATAATTGGTTTAAAGATGAATTTTCTTTAAAACTAGCAATAAAATGGGCAGGCAAGCACAGTGCTTCTATGCTTGTGCCTGTAACTAGCACAAATTTTCTTTCTAAACCCCTGATAAAGGCTTGAGCCAGTTGAAATGTCTGCTTTCTCATGCTCCAGCCACTAGCAATGAAATAGCTTTAATACTTAAGTAACTGTTTTTATGAGACCCTGGTAGGCTTTAATAGGTGTTCCTGGAGTGCCTTGACTTGCTTTTTACTGGTTAGCTGAGAGAAGAAGCCTTTATTCTTTTCCAGCAGAACCCTGAGGGTGTCATTCAACACCCTGGGTCAAGATGCTGAGCTGAACTCAGCAATAGGAGGCAATGATAAATCTGGATTTGAGGGAAATACAGGAGGGTAGATCTCAGTTGCACTCTCAGTTTGTAAGTTCTGCTTTTTACACACCCAAAACATAATCATCAGATGCTGTTTCCTACAGATTACCTTCAAAATGTCTTGCTTCACACAAAGTCATTTCTGTTGGTGGTTTGAGCTGGACTAACTTTTGTGTGAAAGATGGCTCTGATAAGTCACCACCTTGCCCTACATCAAAGACAACTTTCAAAGAAATATTTTGAAGAAACAATGACCAATATAAAAAATTATACTATAAAACATTAGGGCTTGAAGTGAGACTTGCACTCCTGTGATCCTAATGCTGCTAAGCATCATCTTAGCAGGAGCAGATCGAGAAGGATTTATACCTAGAGATGCAATCATATGTAAGCTACGTGGACAAAATGCTTGATGCATTATTCCATGACCCAAGGAAACTTCATGCAATTTTAAAATTTAAACTTGAGAATTTAGTTTATTCCTTTGGGTTTTTTTTTTTTTTTCCCCTGCCAAATCACAGAGAAGGTTTTGGAGTTTTTATAATTTTTACTCTAAGGTAGCAGAAGAGATTATTGTTCAGCAAGGATAATTTTCATGTCTTAAAAACATTTTCTTAAAAATATCTGTAAAATACATTGAAAGCTAAAAGACTTAACTCCAGCTGATTTTGTTGAAAATACTAAATGAAAAATATCCTCTTTTATCTAAGACCTGGCAGAGGGAATAGCATCTAAAAAGAGGTTTTTTGCTTTTTTCTTTTTTTTTTTATAGCAAGCTTTGCACACAAATCTAGGTTATAATAAAGTCACTACAGTATTTGCTGTCAAATTCATTTGCTAGGCTATTGAACAGTTCAGTATTGAAATATGTGGGGTTTTTTCTTAGTTTTCACTTTTTTTTTTCTTTATTATTGCTTTCAGCTACTGCTGTTGTCAACTGGGCACTCAAGATATTTTTCCTTTGGCACAGAAGTGTTGATGGGCCGTGAACAGCACTGGAGGGTTAATTTTCTGAAGTGATGTTTTGAAGTGCAGTTATTTTTGCAAGTCTCCAGTCAGAGTACAGCAGACAAACTAACAAAATGTGAAATATTAGGGCTGCTGGGGATGGATTGAAGGCTAAATATAATTAAATTGAAACATCAGGATGAATGATGTCAAGCTCAAAATAGAACTCCTGTAATTGTACAGTCTGATTTGATGCACGTAGTCCTCACTCTAGCAGGTCTAGGACGTAGAGCAGTGGACATGTAGTGGTTAGTATTTTAAATATTACTACAAAGAGGATTTTAGTAACAGAAATCATTGTTTAATGTAAAGGATACAGTTTGCTGTAGAGGCCAAATAATGTGAAGCTCTACTTGCTAAACCAAAAAAAGAATAGATGTTTAGTTTTTTTTGGTCTGAGGATGGAAGTAGATTGTCCCTTTCAGTAAAAATGTCATTTGGGTGAGATGGGGGAAGCGCAATCCTGATTTCCATTTGTAATTTCCCCCCAAACACTTTCTAATCCCCCCAAATGGGAAATCCTAGCTCTGTGGTGGGACATGTTCTTCTCAAGCAAAGCATCTCCGTGTGACTCCTCTGGGCCTTTGTTGGATTCAGGCTGCTCCTCGCTGTTTTCTCAGCGGCGTCTGCCTGCTCTACTGGAGACAACAGAGAACACAGTGCCTGGATCCAATGACTTTTTATCAGTCAGACATGTGAGAAGAGGTGGAGAATGCTCCTTGTTTTGCTCATTCACACATAAGGACAGCTTTTCTCATTCAACCCCTCTTCTGTTCTCCTCACAGAGCTGCATCCATTCTTGTGTCTTGGATGGGGCATTTTGCTGACAGCCAGCCACAAAAATGGAGCCCCAGTAGTGGAGCCTCACGTGAGCTACACACCATCCATGAGGGGATTGGAGAGATGGGTCTTCAGTAGGGCCCGAGCTGCTGCACCTGAGAAGACTTTAATATCTTTTTCTCTCCGAAGTCACTCCACTTTCATTTCACTGAAGTGTATGTGTTGGAACAACACCGTGTGCTCGTGTAAGCACCGTTTGTAGTGCACAGGAGATGTTCTCCAGTGGCCCTTTTCTCTTTCCTTCCAGGTATCAGCTGACACTTTTTACTACTGAAATTTGGCAGATTTTGAAGGCAAAAACCAGTTTCTTCTGCCCTGGGCATGAGGCAGGAGACTGGCTGGTTTTAAGAGGCATCGGTGTTACGATGTAAATCAGGGACGATCACAAGAGTCCTAAACCAGCTGCTCTTCCTCCTCTACCGGGCTGCGTATCCTCATGTTGCCAGGATGACATACCCAGCGTTGGGTCACTGTGCCAGCTTCAGCTTTTGGAAGGGCCATTTCTTGCTGGGCTCTTCCCCATCGTGTTCTGATCCATTTGGAGCTGTGACAGCAGCAGGGAGGGGTGCTGATCCTCAGGAACTAAGTTCACTGCTATTTTCCACAGTGGGTTGATTTTTGCTAAGCTGCACGAGGAATTCCAGGTCACCTTGAATTATCCAGAGTACATTTACCTGTGACTATTAAAGGTGACCAGTACAAACTATCTATAGATAAATATGAAGCCTTTTGCCAACTCAGGCCACTGCTGCAAATAGAAAGGCCATACATAGTTTTTCTCTCTCTATAAAAAGTAATGTATAATCCCTGTATTTTATGGACATCTGTATATTTGCATGTATACGTTTGTAGTTTTTCTTCTTTATCATTGTAGACTTGCCAGAAAAATAGTTGATTAGCTTTTTTAAAATGAAAATGGATGAAGAAAACTCTAGAAAGCTGGAAAGGTTTGTTTGGCTTTCAGCTCAAATAAACATGTCAAGTTAAACATCCTAATCTAGGCAATTTAGTTCAGCTCTGACATTTTTGCCTTAGGCACTGATTGGAAAATTGTGGTTTCTGTCACAACCAACCAGCTAAGCTGCCTAATTTTCATCTTGAGATTTCCATGATCAACATATTTTGCTTTGTTTTGTCCTTGAAATGGAAACCTCTTTACTCTGCCTGTTTTTTAACTAATTAATATTTCCTGCTCTTCCAACATGTTTATACTTACCATGAAGTCATGAGGAATTTGCCCTTCTATAAGGCATATGTAGTTTACAGTGATCTCTTTTGAGATATCCTTGCAAATGTTGTAGCTTTTATTCATGGTTTCTTTCCTCGATTGAAGAATCTCTCATGTATTTTACTAAGCAGTCAGAAACTTTTAGGAAAAACAATACACCATTCCTTAGGAGGCACCAGGCTCTTCACTGAGGGAAGGAGGTGAGTCAACAGGCATAAGCTGAAACAAACCAGGTTCAGATTGGATAAAATTCTTTTTTCTTCTTATTTTTCAAATATATGCAGTGCAGGCAGTGGGGTGATGGAACAAGTTGCTTGGAGAGATTACTCAGTCTCCATCTTTTGAGGGCTTCAAGACCTTTGTAAACCTTGAGTAACCTGATTTGACCTCATAGCTGACCCTGCTTTGAGTAGGAGTTGGACTAGAGACATTCTGGGGAGCTTCTCTGCTTTTCCCTGTCCAGTTGTTTCCAGCCTTTCTTGTTGCTCAGTCAGACGTGGAAGCACCTCTCTCAGAAGTGGTTGCTGTTTGACAGCACATTACAACTCGTGTGAATATGTTATAATGTATATTCTGAGATATGCCAGAGAAATTACATTTATTCACCGAAGCCGTTTCTGTTGGTTTGGTTTCAGTTTTGTTTGGATTTCATGTTGTTGTTCCTTTTCCTCTGAATGCCTGTGAAGGCCTGTTCAAGGTAAAAGGATGCAGAATTTCAATAGAAGGGAGATTTGACATTTGTTTGTAGCTCTGCAACATTTAGTGAGCTAGGAGAGACTGGGGCTTGTGTTTCTTAATGAATGTCCTTTAGTGTCATTCAGGGTTAAACATGCTGAATGAGGATGAGTTTAAATGTGTACAGGCTGCTTCTCCTGCCATACAGTGCCTATGTCATACATGTCTTTTCATCATATGTATATTGTACATACCTTACATTTCTTCCTCGCAAGGGCTGCCCAGGGCAGGGGTGGAGTCCCCATCCCTGGAGGGCTTTCAAAGCCCTGGGGATGTGGTGCTGAGGGACATGGGTCAGTGGTGACCTGGCAATGCTGGGTTAGTGCTTGGACTCAATGATCTTAAAGGTCTTTTCCAATCTTTCTGTGATTCTATATAACCACTAAACAGTTTGGGGCTTCTGATAATGTGAATTTGTGGAAGGTGAGAGCAAAAGTGCAGGCCAGAATAATCTCCTGAGTTGAGTGGTGTCCCTCGGGGCAGCACGGCTTTTGGCTTCCAATGGCATTTTTCCCCCTTGCTTTCTTATTTCTTCTCCTTCAGCTGCTCTCTGGCACAGATCAGCTAACCTGATACTTCTGGCAGGAGGGGCTCTAGAACAAGAGTGAGGCAGCCACGTCATGCTGCAGATCCATACGGTGTGGACAGGGGACCAAAAAAGGGAGTCTCAACGTGTGAAAGCTAATAAATTGCATCTGTAGTGGACACCAAAATGTTAAAAGGGCAGGAAAGGGGAGCTGTTCCTGGTAAAATGTATTCTTATTTTCATAGCTGAATGTAATCTCTTGGCATTATAAATGCAGGCAGAGTTGGTATTTCAAGTTTTTATACTTTGGATGCATTTTACTTTCTAAACAGGCCAGCTGGTAACAAACCAGGGCCCTGTTTGTCTCCATTACTGAACAGTGTAACCAGTAAGGAAAGAATTGCCACACTCAAAGAGAATGATCAAAGATGTAATTCCCTGATAGGATGATTAGAGAACAGGAAAGGAAGCAAAGTGCAACTGAAGAAAGAGCATCTCTTTTCTGGGAAGAATGTGGTCTTGCTGGTGTAGAAAGGCTTATTTCTCACTCCCAAAGCTTAGCACTCCTTGGCTTCCTTGGAAAAAAATCCTGCTCTGTTTACACAGGCTGTATTTCCCCCCCCGTAACTGGAGGTCTGTTCCATCCTTTGGTGGTCTGATGACCTTATTTTCTACAAAACATTTTGCTTTTTAATGTGATTGCTGGATAAGCAATCTTTCTGATGCCTGGCTTGTGATTTAAGTTGCACAAAGAAAGTTCAGAGAGCTTTCACTGAGCATACTTCATCTGCAGGTAAAAGGAGTGCAGAGAGACTTTTTTCTCTCATGATGTAATCAAGTGGCAGAGAGTTTTCAGTAAATTGATTCATACCTTCTTTTTAAAACACCCTTTAAAAATACTCCAGTCTCACCCATTCCCTATTTTGCTCTAGAACCTTTTGGAAAGTTTGATAATGATGTAAAACTGAAGTTTATCTGCAGATTTCTCAGCTCGCACTCCCGGGTACAGAGTCTTTAGGTAACAAGAACATTTACATAGTCACACTATTTTTTTTAAATTATTTTTCTGAAAGCACAGCATCAAAATGAAATTCAGGTTGTGAGCAATCTTTTATTTTTTTTTACCTGCCATATTGCTATTGCTTTTATTTACCAAGGGAAAGAACTAAAATAAATTGTAGTTTACTTTTCAGTGAGGTTTGTTTAAATGATTTCAGGTGGCTGATGGTTATTTTATACATTACATGTCTCTCTCTGATCATTATTTAACATCAAGTTCCTACAAAGCCTTTGCGTAGTTGTCTTGATTCTGCTGCTACTGGGAGAGTTAAGCTAAAGAGAGCTGAGAAATCCTGATTCAAACTTTCCTGTAGAGAAAACCAGTGCCTTGGGTAGAGAAAAGGGGCAGAGGGTGACAAAACAGGGTGGTGTTTACAGCTCCCAAGTTTGGTGGCTTGTGGTGTTTAACAACTTACTAGTCCACTGAAAACAAACAAACAAACAGCTTGAAAACAATGAATTCTCCAGCAGTCAACACAAAACAGAGTATCCAAACAAAAACCGACCAATTGAAAACAAACCCACGTTGCTTAGCACTCACTGGTTTGATGCAGAGCAGCTGCAGTGGGAATGGGAAGACTTCGTGCAGGCTTGGCCTCTGACGTGCACGATTGTCGAGTTGCACGGGGAGTAGTAATAGGGGAGGGAGCCTTGTCCTCCTTTCCACCTCAGAAATGTCTTGTGGAACTATAACCTAGAGTTACTTATTTAGACATATATAATCTCAAACTCAAAATTCATCCCCCCAAAAAAGAAATCTCACATTGCTCTGTGAGTACCTCCAAACAGTGTTGGGATTCCCAGGTAGAGCTCCCTTGGGTGAGCTATATATACTTTGAGTTACTTATTCTATATGAAGTAAACCTTTGATTTATATTAGATTAGAACTAAGGAAGAAAGTTTTGACTCTGAGAGTGGTGAGAGCCTGGCCCAGGGTGCCCAGAGAGGTGGTCGCTGCCCCATCCCTGGCACCATCCCAGGTGAGGTTGGCCAGGGCTCTGAGCAACCTGCTC
>JANIJG010010084.1:12707-38787 GCA_024611175.1 Megaceryle torquata | reverse complement strand
GAGCTTTATCCAGCTTTAACTTAACAGCATTTTTAATACTATTTGTGAAGAGCAGTCATCAGATTTAAATTTAAAATCCCCCCCCCCCCCCCCCCCCCCCCCATGTGTAAGGATACTGTGAATTCTTTGTCATGGCTGAGCAGCCTCAGACCCACATGGCTCAGGGGCAGTCATGTTGCTCCAGTCCAGCATAGGAAAACCTTGTTAGATAGCAAAAAGAAATCTGAAGTTTTTTTGGTCTGTTTTCTTCATGTTTCTGGTCTGTGGTGGTTCCCCCCCCCCTCCCCCCAAGGAAACAGCCTGGCACAACTGTTGTGACGTGAATTGTTTTGGCCCATTCCCATGCTGACCCTTTATTCTGGACTAATTGATCTGCTCTCACAGGGGAGTAATTATTCCCAAATGAAAATTTACTTCTGTTTCCCAAACTAAAGTGCCCACACCCTAGTGCTCACATCAGTGGTTGAGGGAGGGAGGCTGTCCCCTGCTTGCTGACTGTGTTGGAATCAGCCCTCTCCAGCATATATAGGTCCTTCCTGTAGCAGCCACACACAACCCCAGCACATTACTCATGCTGTATGTGAAGAGCTCCAACCTGGGAGTCTGAGGAACCAGCTTAGAAGAAAGCAGGTATTCAAAGGTGTTGGTGCTCTACTCAAAACATTGACCATAACATGCTCTAGATGTGCTTAAAATAACACACTGTGGAAATGGGCCAAAAGCCCTGTGCTATACACCTGCAGTCACAGAAATACAGAAAGCTGCTGATCTAAACTGCCTTCCTGCATCTGGGAAGAATAGATCCTGTTCTTCAGAGTGATACTGTTGCCTGTGATTTGTCTGAGCGTGGCAGATCCTGTGCCTTGTTCTTAGGGGCGGCTTTCAGCAGGGAGGATCACGCTGCGCCTTCTGTTTCTCTATTGTGAGCTCTCCTCTTGATTCTGGTCTTTCATGATCCTTTTTTGTCTTTCATAGGCTAAACGTTTTGGGGGTTTGTTGTTGTTGTTTGGTGTGTGCTTGTTTGTTTTTAAGAAGTGTGAAATAAAAAAAAAAAAAAAAGTTGTGTGGTGTCTGATTTGAGGATGATTTGGTGAAAACTGAGGAAAACAAAACGGATGCTGGGGTTTTGTTCTAAAGTTCTCTGAAGTGCCCATGATGTTATTTGGGGAACAGAGTGCAACACTGAGCATGACGGGGCGGGGGGGAGGGAACAAAACAATAATAAAAAAAAACAAACCCAAAAACCCTGGGGGAAAAAAAAAAAACCAAACCAAAAAGAAAAGAGAAAATAATTTATTAATCCTAGAAAACAGGGAGAAAAGGACACAAAATAGATGCTTATTTTTTCCACACCATTTTTTCAAAATGATTCTTTATGCCATCTGATGCCATTTTGGCACTGGCTGAGGTGATGTTTCTAGCAAACCACTCAGTGTTTTGTTTGCCTCTTTTTTCATCTCTGATTGACGGTCCCACCAAGAAATAACAATGAAAAATTCATGAGGTCAATCCCCAAGTGATTCAGAAAGGACTTTCAAGGGATTAGATAGAGGCAGTTAAATTTCCCGGGGCACAAGTGTGTTTTGAGGAAAGGGAAAAAAGTGTATTATTCTCAGGGAAATCCTGGCTGTAAGTATAAAGGACCACTTTTGGTGAATAATTAGAGAAAATGCCCCAAAACGAGCTTTAATTGGTATATTATAAACATTCCCCCCCCAATATTAACAGAGATGAGAGAAATATTTTTGCTTTGGCTCCAGGTAAGTGAACAGTGTGTTATCTTTTACTTGCCCTGGATTGTAACTTATATTATTGGTTCTCTTTAGTGACAATGGTGACAATAAACAACTCTGGCTGAACGGGTCAGAGGAGTACAGAACTATTACCTGAGTGTTAAGGTGCAGTTTTTGTTTATGGCATGACTGTTAATTCTTGTATTTTCCTTCATCCTCTTCATCTCTAGAGAAGGGGGTCTTGTTTTATTTGGTTTTTAAACTGCTGACAGTTTAAAAAAGAATATCAAAACGATACATGTGACTGACAGTAATTTGTATTTGTGATCTGAATTGCTGGGAGATGAAAAGCTCTTTGTTCCTCTCTGTTGGGAGGCACGCAGAAGTACAGCTACAGAGAGACCAAGCAGCGTTCACTTCCTTCATGCAGCTCCGTGCTGTGTGCTGGGAATCAACCGCAGGGTTTGAACCAGGAGAAGGTAAACACGCCTCAGGAAACTAAGTACTTTTTTATGATGATCTGTTGGTACTTTTAGAGGGATTTTCTGAGGAGGGAGGAGGCAAAGGAAGTTCAACTCCTGTGGTGACATATACCCAGAGAAAAGCTACTTTGTGAGCTCTGGAAATAACCCTGGGGTATTTCTCGTGATGCATGGGAATACTGGCCTGTTCTCTGCCTCTTTGGGTGTTGTTGGGAGACTGCCAGCACCAAACCATGTGTGCCCAACCCTAAACCCCCCTAACCCTAACCATGAGTGCCCAAGGGGGTTGCCCACGATCCCTTTGTGCACCCCACCGGACAAGGGTGCTGGGAGTTGGATATCTTTTGGGCTTCGCTTGGATTGTGGTGACGAGCTGAGTTTTGGACAGGTCTCTTACGTCCTTTAGGTGTCGGCGGTTACAGCACAAGACTGGCCTTGATCTTGCTTACTCTATCCTGTGTGCACCTTAAGCTGCCTGTTGTCTTTGTTTCTCTGGTTTGTGGTAACTTCATGGCTGCAGTGTGACCTTCTGTTGGGGTGAGAGCAGAGAAATTGCATAGTCCTCCTGATCCTGGTGGAAATGAGATGCTCTCATGCTTACCAGTCTGATTGCTGTCAGTCAGGTCATCAGCACAAGTCACTGTTCTGACTCCTGTTACTACTTCTGGTGATTCTGCAGGCAGATGTTTCCATTCATGCTTCATTCGGAGCAATCTTAATGTCTCTGCAGATCTGGCCGTTAATCTTTGTTCCTCATGAATGCCCTGTTCTGCTTTCTGTGATAAAATTACTGCTTTCCTCTCGGATGCAGTCACAGCAATCAGGCAGATTATTGATTAAGAGAGATTGAGTTGGAGTATTAGTTTAAGGAGGCATTTACCTCTTTGGGCAGGATCTGTGGTGTTAGTATCTGCTAGCAAAACTTGTTTTCATTAATTTGTATTGGTAGCTTGGAAACAGATTTCTCCAACTGTATTGCAATGATTTGAGCAACTACTGCCCTGTGGCCTCGGGGACCTGCTTGCCCCTTTAGCAGTAAGACATACGCAGTAGAAATGCAGCAGTAGAAATCTTGGAAGAGTGAAGGAGCATCAGTAACTGTGAAGAATCTCTTCACCACTGATGAGGTTTTTTCATCTTCCTGCCTTCATTTATCTCAGTGTCATATTTCTCTTTTCACAGCGAGGTTGAGAGCTTTTTAAACAGGAGCTTGAATTTGGTTCTTCAGAATCATTGTACTGGGATAGTTCAGTGCCATGGTAGCAGTAAACCTTTCACAAACTGCTTTGCCCAAAAGAAAAAAGTAATGTTTATATGGAGAATTCCTACAGAAAATTGGTATTGGGGAAAACAAACAAAAAAAAGTAAATAAATTCTGTACTTTTTATGACAGTTGTTTAAAGTAATTTTGGGCAGTCTAGACGTGTTGTGGCAAAGTAATCACCTGAAGGTTAGTGCTTGCTTTGTGTTTTACTTCTGTCTTATGTCTGTGTTTACCTTGTGCTTGTTACGGCTGAAATAGGGTTTGTGTCCTGCAAGTTTTGGTTGCAGTAAAGAAACAATGTGTACCTCTTAAAAAAATAGAAATACGCTCCCTTCATCTGCCATCTTGGCAGTGCACGTTCCCTGCTCATCTGCATGTCCCAGAGAATTGTCCCTGCTCTTCAGTCTGGCTATTTTGGTTCTGCTGAGATTGCCGTATGCAAATGAATGATTTATATAAATAACCCAGCACAAGTCTGCAGGGTTTAACATGTTTGGGGAAAACTTGGGGGTTACACTGAAAGAACAAGTTACCAAGTAAAATTCCCTGCCACCACTCAAGTGGCACTTAGTTTCCCATACGAGTTTAATTACATCTACAGATAACTTCCAGCAAAATGAATCTTTTTCTGATGAGCTCATGATTCCTTAGCGCTCTCAGGATGTTTGGTTGGGTTGCTTGGTGCTGTTTTACCCAAACCCACCCTTCAGTTTGCGCTTCGGCTCGTTCGTTACAAGGAGGAGCTGAAGACATTTACCTTTCTTTAATAGGAGAGGAAGCTGAGGGTGTGAGCACTTTGATACTTGGAGCATTAACTCAGCTATTTCACAGAGAGCCTCTGGAGAGGTGTTGGAAGGACTTGGAGTCGGCAAGATTCCACAGTTGGGTGGTCTGTGAACCAGCCCACCTAGGGCCTGGCTGGGGTAGGAGAGGAAAGAATGCAATTACAGCCTAATTAGAAATCCAGATTCTCCTCTGCAAGAGGTGAAGTTTCCTTTTCTGCCTCAGAAGTGAAACAGACCTTTCCCAAGCAATTGAAAACAAACTCGCCAGCAAAGAAATTACGTAGTCTAAAATAGACCGTAACCAGTGGTTAGATTTTTTTCTGCTCGATTCATGTCTGCGATCTCCAGCCAGTCACTTATTGGCCACTCTGATGGGAAAATAGAGCCCAGATGTGACAAATCTCTCCCACAAAAACCTCTTTTTGAGGGGTATATTCCAAGAAAAAGGTCCTTTTCCCCTTTTTTTCCTCCCCCCACCCCTCAGATGAGAATATTCTGACTCAAAGGCATTTTTGGGGATCTCCCTAACGCCTCTAACGCCTGCAGAGTAATTTATGTGCTGGTTTTGCTGCACTGCTGAGGAGTGGAACAGCTCTGAGCAGCACAGGATCTGGCCTTTCCAGAGGAAAGGCTGTCACTTCAGAACGTGATTAATGACAAATCCATGCTGCGATGCCGACTTGGTACCTGCTTTGGGTGGCGTGTAAGGAATTTATTGGTGGGTAAAAAACAGTTTGCAGAAAAATCAGTTTACTAAATGGGTCTAGCAGAGGTTTTCTCTTTAAATTTATGACACATTTTAGGATTGCAGGAAAGCATCTCTCTTCAAATGTGCCATTAAATTCTGAGGGGAAATATTTGTCAGCTGTTCACCGTCAGATTTTGTACCCAGTTTAATGTCTACGTAAATGTTAACTAAATTTTATTGATTATCTATGTTAATTATACAATCAATAACCTTTTAAAATGTCCATTCCCCAGCTGCACATTCTCAGGTCGTTTAGAAGCTATATTGTCATCCCATTAATTAGAAAATTTTTCCCTTGACTTAGTCCCCCCTTGAATCTAACCAAGGAAAGCAGGAGGCAGCAGCGTCGCGTCGAGCTCTGTGAATCACAAGAACCAAACAGTACTTGACCTTGGGGTATCTCTCCTTCCCTTTCAACGTCTATTCCACTGTCAAGGGATGAATTATCTCTAAGTCCTGTTAGCACCAAGTTGCAGATAATGAATTTCCAGAGAAGAGACTGACTCAATACTTTCCAGCAGCTGATGTAGGAAAGAGCAAAACAAATGAGACTGATCTGCTGAAGGGCCCAGTCCCTCCGATCGGAGTCAGATAGGTCTGGCTTGGGCTTCTGTGTTGGTATCCTCTTAAAGCATCTGTTCCTCTGCTGAGCACCATCCAGCTGAGGTTATTTAGAGTAATACAAGCACATTTTATGAGCTGGGCCCTCTTACTGAGCTGAGCTGGGGAAAGGTTGCAGACTAAACTGGGAGAGGGGTCCCACTTACGCATGATTTCCTTCCTGGAAGGTTTTGCAAGAGAGTGTGGGTGAAATTAAGTGAAAACATGTTTTACATAGGCGTGGGTATTTTGTCACTACATTGATGATTGGTATACTCCGTATTGGTAACTTTGGAAAGAAAAAAAAAAAATCACAAAGATGAGGATGTTGTCTGAACGTCACTGGGGCAGGTTGGGAACAGAGTGGGCAGCGATCTCGAGCAGTAGTAGAATCCTTGGTAACAGGGCTGTACAAGATTTGTCAAGTCACCTAATCTACTTTCCTGCCTTGGGGTGGGATATATTTAATCTTGTGGAGTTCTGTGCACTACTGGGAAACTCAGTAGGACAAGGTTTATAAAGGATCTTAGGTCAACTCATAACTACAGGCACCTACACGCACAACTACTTGTTCATCTTGTAGGTACTTGGAGCCCACAGATACCTGCCTGTGTAATTCATCTCTCTGCCTACCTGAACCCATACATTTACCAGAGTGTCTGTCCCTGTTCTGATGGATTTTTGTGTTTTACCCCCATAGGTGTGAAATGAAACCAGCTTTCCCCTGTTTCACTGTGGTGATTGTGAGGTATGTGGTGACGGGGAGCGTGAAATTCCCACAGCAGACAAAAGGTCAGAAAATTCTATACCCGGGTAATAAGTCTCTTGGGTTCTATGACATGATTCCCAATTTATGTCAACGTGATTTGAATAATCACGTCTTGATGGAAAATAGGAGCTGAATCTGTGTGTGTTCACCAGCTCTCACCCAGTTAAACCGCAGGGGCAGTGATACAAGGAATGCTCAGTGGCCTGTTTCACTCACTGGTGGCTTTTTACTTCTCAACCCCATCACTGGCTTTACATTTTGAAATCTCGGTCAGCTTTGAGGAGCATCTGATCTTTGGTTCTTTCAAGGTGTGCCACTATTCCCGAGGCTTTCACCAGAAATACAGGAGGGCATCTGCTCGCTCCTGACACAGCCCAGCTCAGCACGGGTGCTTTGCTATTGAGCACCTGTTAACGAGGACAATGTTCCTTTGTCTCTCTAAGGATAAATGTGAAGAACTGCGAGTTTGGGGTGGTTTGTTTTCTTTTGAATTCTCTGCACATACTCCTTTGGTTTAGGTTCCTGATGCTTTTTCAGCAAAGAAAGGAAACCAATATCGAACTATTGACCAGGGTACTTAAACTACTAAGCACCTTTGACTCCTTTTATTGAAGTCTGCTCACTTTGACCTGAATCTGAGACACTTCTATGCTTATTCAAGTTACTTTTAATGAATACATTTAATTTCTCCTGCCTTCACTTGTTTTGTCATCTTGCTGTTGAAGTGTGTTTGTGTACCTCAGAATCACAGAGTGTTTGGTGTTGGAAGGGACCTCGAAAGATCATCTAGTCCAACCCCCTGCCAGAGCAGGACCATCTAGATTGGGCCACAACAGGAACGTGTGGCAGACCCTTTATAAGGGTCCTTTCAGAGAGCTTCAATGATGACAGTACAGTATAAAACTCTTACCTATAGCTTGGCTTAGGCACATTTTTCCCTTTTTTTTTTTTTTTTCTTAATCATCTGTTATGGGTTCTGCTGGACAGTCAATTTAATGTCACCATTTGTCCAGATATCTGCCTGTGCTGCTCTTTATCCTCCCTTCCTAAAACAGGAGACCCTAATGGAAGAGCTCCTCTTCTCTTTCATATTTAAGTCATGGTCATCCTTTAGAGGTCTTTCATTTTCCAGCATTGTTATCAGTCTTAAACAGAAAAACCCCACCAGTGTTAGTGATGGCCCGTTAAGCAATATGGACACCAATAAATTCAGCATATGCCAGCAGTTTCCTGCAGTTATTCCTCACCCTAATTACATCAGAGCTTGTCAGCCTGGTCAATATGCTACAGAAGCTCTTCCCGCTACTCACGACTGCAGAATCTTTTCTCGCAAGCTGAATTTAGCCTGGTTTTTGTGCCTTCTCTCCTTTCATCCTTTTTAAACAGGCATGGTAAGGTACATTAGTAACTGGCTCCCTTGACCACTTCCATCAGTAATGAGCACAGGGCAGATCAGCGGGTCCCCTAAAAGCTCAGTGGTGAATTGATTGATTTCAGTCCCCTTCAAAAGAGACTATTTTGTAACTCAGCTAAGCGAGGCATCTCATTCTGACAAACTCAGGTAAGCAGAGCGGGGGTTCTCAGCTTGGTGTTGACTGCTATTGGCAGTAATAGGAGGAGGTTCATTTGAAGTGACTTAGGTTCTGATCCTATCTACAAATCCCTCTGAGGAAACAGATTTTACAATGGACAGGCAAGGATTATGTGTGGCAGCAGTACTTAATGTGCTCCCCTGGGCTTCCATAAAGTAACCATTGACAGTGGCTATTGGTTTGTTTATTATTTGTTTTACAGAAGTAATTACTTATCAGCAACACATTTAGATACTGTTTAATAAGCCCCAGTCCCCCCCCTAAAAAAAAAACCAAAAGCAAATGAAAACAAACCCCAAAACAAACTGAAACCCCCAAACCAAGCTACAAGAACAAAACCCCACCAAAAAGCCAACAAACTAATATAGAGTTTCAAGGTATTTTGTCAACCTGCAAAAGGCAGGAAAAGTGGACTGTGGTTGGGTGAGGGTTTTTTGTTTGGTTTTGTTTGTTGGCAGTTTTAGTTTGTTTGTTTCGAGAGAGGGATAATAGTAGCACTCAATTTTTTTAACTCTACACCAAAAGTAGCTCATGACACTTAAAATGTCTCTGAGATGTAAAATATTAAACCTGATCTTTTATTTCTTGATGTGTGAGACTTCAAGACTATCTTCTACTAGACAAAGATTTTAATTTTTTTTTTTCTGTGCTCATAGTGTCTTTTTCTTATATTGGCACTTTCTTGACAGTTTTTCCACTTCAGTTATTGCCCCTTGGTATTGGCAATTCATATCTCATTTGTGTTATCAATGTTACCAGATGTTTTTTCATGTTCTGTTTTTTTATGTGTCTAGTTTTTTCTGTACAGCTTCTGACATTCCTTCAGTCTTTTAAAAGCTTTTATTTTATTTTTTTTTTCTAAAAAGGAGAGCAAATTGAGACACACACCCCCTGGTTTCTACCCTAAACATTTTGATGTGCAGTTTACTGTAGGTTAAACCACACCAGCTCCCCTTTGTCTGAACTTTCACTGGACTCAGGAGGAACAATTAAATTCCTGTAAACTACAGATTAGTTCTTATTGATTGCTCTAGTTTGAGAGCCCCTAAGGATTTACAGTTTTATCCTACAGATAGTTACATCCATGTACATTTTAAGCTTCTGTGAGAAGTCATTTTGTCCTGGGGCTGGCAACAATCATCAGCTGCAGCAGTGGCCCCTGGGCCTTCATTTTATCTAAACATATATTATATATTTAGAGGTGTGGGTTCTGACAAAGAAAGCAGGGGAGGAAAGGGTTAAGAAATTTGCTTGGAGCAGGCCACACACAAGCTGTAGGCATTCACACCTCCGTGTTTGTGTGATCCAGATAGTGGAGAGACTGGGAGAGGTGTCAGCCTCCTGCTAGGGTTAAACCACACCATCCTCCCATGCTCTTGTTGACAGGCTTCAAAGGTGGCCGGGACACCCAAGCCAAGAGGACACAGAGGAGAGAGAACCTGCAGACTTCAGCTGGGGCAGGTGGATGTTCTGATGCTGTTCCTGGACTGGCCAGGTCGATGGTTTGGTGGATTCTGCCACCAGCCTGGTGATCAGATAGATGTGCCATGAAGCTTGCTGCTTGTTTATAGTGCTTTTCTCCATCAAAGTCGTGTCTGTGATGGTGAATAATGACTGCCAAATGAATCTCACTGTCCAGTTTGTCCAGTTCCTTATCTGAAAAAAAGGGCCAATACTTCAGTAATTTCTCTGTTGGTAAAGCTGAGTGTGGACTGGTTCCAGCTGCACCCCCTGGTTTACTCAGCGTTGAGCTGCTTGCAGAATTTTCCATTGCAGAAGGAACTGAAAGCAAAAAATGTGTTTGTTTTTTTTTTCTTTCTTTTTCTAACACCTGGTGTAATAGCTTTTTATGCTTAGGAACCACATATTAATCAGAAATAAGCTCTAGGGAAAAATCTAAGTTTAAGACTGTTTTCAATAATGCTTCTGCAGACATCAAGAATAAATAGAGATTTTCCCTGACAGAGTTTTAAATCTTCCTGCTAAATTGCTTGAGCAATCTAATTTCTGTAAATGTATAATTGCAGCTGGCTGCACAATCTGCAGCTGATAGACTATTTAAAGGGACTCTTAACACTGCCAGGTCTGCTGCTTTATGCAGGTAAAAGAGATGTATCATTATGAACAGCTAGTGCAAACACTGGGTTTCTTGCTTTCTCAGAGGCCTTGAGAATAAATTTTATGGACAGCATATGATGTTGCCATGAATTTTTTCCAGCAATTGTTAATGGCAAATATGACAAAATCAAATAATGTTTGAAATATTAAATTTATGAATGCGTGCGTCCTTCAGTACAAGTTTTTATACTTCTCTTTGTACTTAAGTGGTTCCTTCTTAATTCCTTTATCTTCATGGGTTGGCTGATGATGGTGAGTTATGCTGTGGGAAACACACTCTTACACAGGTTTCTTTCTGAGAAGTCCTACAGAAATTGGGTTGGTTATTTTTTTGAAAGCAATAATTATAAGATGGTTGATATTTAGTAGAAATGAATTCAGAATGTTCTTCTTGAAATTTTAAACTTTTCTGAAGAAAATGCTTCCATAATCCAGAATCCTATTACATTTGATAGGATTGTTTTGAAGTAATGCATGAAAGCTACACTATTTTGATGATACTATTTTTTATTAACTTTGGACAGCATACAACCCTCCAGGGTTTTCTACTGAACAGCTAAGGAAATTCAAAATTAACCATGTGTGTGATTGATGGTTGGCTTGTCTTTTGAATTCATTTTAGTATCTAAAGTCTTGAGTCCCATGGGAAATTCATTTGCATAGGGTTGTACAGGTAATGTTAGTGTAAGGAAAAAACCCAGTCAATGGAAGGGGAACACAAATTAGCTCCAGTCAACAACTGGGTAAATCTTTGATTTTATGCTAGTTAAATTTTTATACAAATGTTGAAAGTTTAGGCTCAGTTCTACTCAGTTCAGTTGAAGGTTAGGAAAGTTGTGGGTCTCTTGTAAAGCGCTTCCTTAATGGCCTCTTTCTTTTTTACATGAAGTAGATATCTTTAAATTATTTAAGAATTCAATGTAAAATGTTTCTTAAAAAAATTGGGAATGATATACTGTGGCACTGATTGTCTAATCTGGGATGCTATTGACTGTACCCAGATGCTGACAGAACTGTTTTGCTTCCTTTTGTGGCTTTTTCACCTTCAGAACTTGCAGAAGGGACTCTGATATCTGCAGCCACATTGAGTGGTATGTAAAAAGGAAAGTTTGTACAGCTTGATGGAGCTTAAGTAAGCATTAGAATCTATGTTTTGTGCCACACTTAAAATCGAGGGATTTTTTTTATTTCATTTTTCCTGTAGCAGATGGGGCAGGTGCTCAATGGTCTTTACCTCTTTCAGGAATTTGTATTTTACGTTTTCATTTGCCTTCTGCTTGCGTGAAGATGAGCAGTCTTTTGGTCACTTTTTAGATAGGGAAGTATGATTTAAGTACTTTGTTGCTTTTTTTTCCCTTCTTTGCAGGAGTTGCAATTGAGATGTATGGGCAATTTTGTGGTTGTTCAAGGCCTTTGCCAACTTACTGCTACAACTTTGAAAAGCCATCTGAATTCCTGGGGAATAAAAAAGTGACTTTTCTTTAGTATTTAGATGAAGCCTCATAAGTTAGGGGAGATGGTAGGAAAACACCAGTGTTACATGATACTGGGACTTGATGCAGGGCTTATTGCTTGTACAGAAAACTTCAAATGACAAAAAGGATCATGTGAGTCTGGCACTGACTTGACTATCTCACTGCTTTGGAACTATTTTCAGACTTTTCCATCCTATACTCGGAGCTTTGCCTGTATAGAGCATTTTCAGTGTGTGGGTGGCTGTATAACTTGCTTTTAATTAGAATGTGACGATGCTCTGCAGAGCTGGCATGCTGTTTGTTTTAGTTTGTGAGCTGCTGTCATGGGGCTCAGACGCACGTTTGCCTTTCTGAACTACCCAATGGTAAGTTATCCTTTGTTTGCCATCTACTCTTGGGTAGCTATTCCAGGTTTCACGCTCTTACCAGGGGTGTAACTGGCAGTGGAGTTTGCGTGCAAACCTGGAGAATGTTTGCATTTCTGAGGACTGAAAAAAACCCTTAAGACTAAGCTGTGGAAAAAGAAATTGGTTAATGCCTCCACAAAGAGTCCTGGGTTCTCTAAACATCTGAGAAATCGGGACTGTGAGTGCTTGCAGGGATGTTCAGTAACATCTGTGAGGCACTGGAAGATCACTCTTGGAGGCAAAGCACAAAGTCATGTTCAGCTGGTCTCTTGCTCTGCCCTTTAAACTCCTCTGTTCGGACGGAGCGGCCATTGAATCCTTCATCTCTGATACACTTCCTTACAACTGGGAATTTTAGTTCCTGAAGAGGAAACCTCATGGTAACATTTTAGAATGTTACCTTGCTATATGGAGTCAGCAGGTAATGGGTAGTACCACTAATTAATATTAAGTCTTGCAGTCTTAGTGGATGTGTGCTAGGTTTTATAGTGTGGATATTTAATACATGATCCAGAAATAACATTTATTAAATGTATTTACACTGGTGAGTAGCTTCTCTGGAGAGCCATCGTCACTAATTTTCCATTCCACATAGAACCACAGTAGCATCGAGTTACAAAAGACACCTTTGGAGTAAAAATAATCCTTTTTCTTACCTTCAGTCTGCTGGAAATGCCCATTATTTGCATATACTATTGATTTAAAAATCTCTCTGTTGAATAACATGGATAGATTCCTGAGGAAACAAGAACAGCTGTGATGAGTTCAGAGTCACAATGGTGAAGGTGAAGCATTTGCCAATATTCTCTGCAAACGCTTCCCTGGCCTGCAGGTTATGTTGCTGTCACCAGGTGTGGCCAAACACCGTGGAAAGTCTTCGTTTTCCCCTCCTTTGGTGTCAGTATGAGAGGAGGATCTGTCAGCAGTACGCGTGGCACACAGAGGCCTCGTTCACTTCTCCAGGTCTAACCTACTTGTGACGCGTCGTTGATCTGTCAGTTGTGCATGTTATATTCTCAAAGACTCTGGTGTGATTCTGTGTTCTGGAGCAGAGGGTTACGTGAAGATTAGGGAGAACATCAAAGCTGCAGTTGAAATGAAGAAAGATGAGCTAAAGCCAAGTCATTAGAGATCCCTTTGAAGTGTTTACAGATTAAGCCCTGTCTCCTTTAAGCGGGATACTTACCTGCCTTTCAATATTTAAGTAATAAGACGTGACAGGCATTTCTGAAGAATGATGGTATGGCTGTGGCGTGTTGTAAGGCATCAGGCCAACGGCAAGTGACTTCAGCTGAGGAAAAACTGCAGCAAACCTTTGAATTCACTGCTGGAATATCTTTCTGCCAGGGTCAAAGGTGAGAAGACCTCTCAGCGATTCGCTTTCAGACGTGTGGTAGATGACAATGTGGCTAGAGTTGGGGTATGGCTTTGAATGGGATGTTTATGTGTTAGGATAGATAAGAGATCTTCCCTTAAGATGTTCTGAGGACATTTTACTAGAAACAAATGTGTCATCCTCTTGATCTAATTGAAATGCTGCCTATTCCTGCTACCTGTGCTAATCCATTTTGGCCTGCCAATCTTAATGTAATTGTTACAACAAGCACAGGAGGCCTGGTGACTGTAACCATGTGTATGTTAATGTGGACGAAGGCCAGCTGAGTCTTGAGAGTACTTTTTCTGCACAGAAATCACCAGCTGCCTTTTTGTCTGAGTATCTACATATTCAGAAAACTGTGAACATTTCCACTGGTAATTCTACGTATTCTTAGCCATGCTCAGAATTATTATTTTTATAGCATGAAATAAAACCCAGTTTTTTGGTTTGGTCTCTGTACCAAGTGCTTTTTTTCCTCCAGAGAACCTGCAGTACAAAAGTTCATGGAATCACAGAATAATTTATGTTGGAAGGAACTTCTGCAGGTCATCTGCTCTGGCTTCCTAAGATGAAGTATAATGAGACACAAATGAGAGGCAGGGATGGAATAATCCATACAAATACATAAAGTGGGCAAACCTCCTCCAGGTCTGGATAGGTCCAGTCACTGCCTGTGAGCTGGGGGATACCGTCGTTTGCCGTGTGACAAGTTTTTGATAGGTTTTTGATAGGTCTTTTGAGGCACAGCTTGTTGATCAGTAGGTGCACTGATAAATGAATGTCACTGATGGAGAAGGGCAGGCAAAGGTAGGCCTCTTTCAGCTTTCCACTGTGGAAAAAAACCTATTCACTAGTTTATGAAATTAAATTTACATACTATTGACAGGTTTTTGTGTGCTTGGTTTTCAAAGCAAGGTACCGGAATGAGAGACACAATTCTGGTAAATAATGATATTTACTGGGGAAAAAATAATCCTTATAATGGCTTTGCATAATTGCAACTACATTTCATGTAAACAAAGGTCCCCTGGACAAGTATCTTCTGTGCAGTCTTATTACAGTGTGTGTATTCAACCTACAGTTCCTACCAAGTCACCCTGCGGGCTGTTGTGGAAGGGAGTGTACTGGCTGGTACTGGTTGGTCTGTCAGTAGGAGACTGGCATTAGGTAGGATGCTACCTTAATCTGAGGTGGGGGGCACGTGTACTCAAAAATAGGAATTGTAAAGTAAAGCTTCCTCTGTTCGAAAGAATCTTGAATAGCTGTGTCTGCTGCTGGTAGGTACAAATCCATCCTGGCTGCCTGACAGCAGAAACTGGATTCTGTAAGAGTCTCCCTTCTTATGGATCAAACCCTCTTTTTCCTGATGATGTGAAGACTGAGACCTGGTAATGGAGAGGTTGCTAAGCAGCTGGCACGCTCGCTTGCTTCCAGGAGTCTTTTGCAAGAGGATGAATACCACAAAATGATTAGCTGTAGGTCTTTGGGACTCGTTCCTTAGTCCCAGGTAGGTCTGCTAACATGAGCTCAATATGTGTCTTGGTTTTTGTGGCTCACTTTCCATACAAAACCCTGCATTACAGCACCTCCATTTTCCTGATTAGTTTTTTTAGTGCCTTTTAAAGTACAAACATGCTTTTGTGTGTGTGTGATTTTTGGTTGTTGTTTTAGTGGGTTTTTTCCCTAATGGAAGGTAGATGTTTCTTTCAAGTGGTGCCATTCAATCCCTGTCCAATGCCTTTTTAGTGTTTGGAATTTTACCGTTGGAGCTACTGATCGTTCATCTGCATTGACAGTGATCAGAATATCAAGCAACGTTTAGTAAGGTTGTCACTGCTGGACCTGAAGGTGTCTAGTGATTTTAGCTTGGCTGCCCCCTTCCATACTGCCTCACTGTCATTTTTCTACAAAGATACCTGTGGAGTTATTGTCAGGGCTTGTAAAAGCAAGCTACTAACTTCTGAGAAGCTGACTATTCTTGCTTGAGACTTTTTTTTTTTTTTCTCCTCGTATAAAGAAAAACTGAAGAGATGACACAGCACCATGATTAGCAAATTCCTGATAAATTTAACATGTATCTCTGACAGTACTGGAGCTCTCTAGGACAAAGGGGTTCTTGATTTCCCAAACTTCGGGGTCCTGTCTGAGCAACAGCCGCAGTGACCTGAAGCAGGAGCTGAAAGGTGCAGGCAGTGCCCCCTGCACCTGCTCAGGCTGAGTCAGTTGTGCTGGAGCAGGACCAGTTGTACCAGTCCCTCCCTAGGTAGCTCTCCCTAGGGATGCATTGGTCTCCCTGTGTGTGTAGAAGCTTTATACTGCAGCGTGGGTGTTTTTCCTTTTTGTGGATATTTCAGTTTTGCTTAGAAGTAATATTTTCAGTTCAGCAGATGTTCTTTGCTGCAAGGTTCAAGTTGAATTCCAAACAGATTTGCTGTATCATTGTGAATCCCCTGTGGTTTATCCTGGCATAACAGGAGCTGCACAACAGGCAAATGCTCTCCCTGCAGAAGGTCATTTTTCAGTCGTGTGCACATGACACAGAATTTTCAAGTTAATGGGGTTTTCTACTTGCAACAATTAAAGGGACAGTCTTTGGCAGCATTCCTGATAAGAAATACAGCCTTAGAAGACAGCTTTAATTAATTAATTATTATTTTTTTAAAGATGTATTTGGCTCACAAGTGAAACAAAATAATAACTTTATAATATACATTTGGAATCTCCACCCAGGCGCAAACTTCTCCCCGTCAAACACAAAGGAGCCGAGAGAGGTTCTGTTATGTGAGGGAAATAAGTACAAGGAAACTCCAGAATTCTCACAGATGTTCAAAGAGGAATTGAAAAGCCTCTGCTGTTTCAGAGCCTTCTGGGTATTGGATGTCGCCTTGTAGCTTGTGTAAAATGTTTTCCCCTAAGGTGGAGATAACCATCAGTATCCCATACTATGAAAGGCTATTAATCATTCATGAATCTTGTATTGACTATTTCTAAATGTACCTTAATATATTACCAAGAAGACACAAGCAAAATAATTCTCAAGGAGGCAGTAATTTATGGTGAGAATTCCTATTTCTGCCTGCTGCAGGTTCTAAGATTGCTGTGAGCTCTCCTTGCTTAGGGGACAGCTCAACGAGTCTCATGCAGTTTCCCAATGAGCAGCATTTTCAGTTTCTTTTGTGCCACTTCTCTCCAAAATTCTCAATGTCTTTTTTTTTTTTTTTTTTAATGACTCTCTTTTTCCAGTGGAAAGCAGGAGAGTGCTTGTGTTCCATTTTGTTTCATTGCTAGGTTAGGTGCATTGCTGGATGAGTGGCTGCTGATGTGCCAGGTGTGAAAAGTCCACCCACCCAAATTCCTGGGCCACAAACCTGGAGAAGGAGCCTCCTGCTCTTGGGATGGGGGGTGGTAACAGCTCAGGCTGAAGAAAGAAGGAAGTAATTGCTTGATGAGAGTACCTATACTGTGGTGTGGGACAGGAGGGGCTTCTAAGTTGGTCTGCCCAAGGTGTTTGGGTGGGAGACCACTTCCTTGGAACGGTTATTCAAAGCTGGGGCTGTCGAGCTGGATTTAAAACACAGTTTCTATTTTAACTTGCTCTGTTTTGCTGCTCAGCTCTCTCACAGGATGTGAGTGAGGAATGCTGGCTGTCTGTACTCCAGCTCCCAGTCTGTTTGGGATTTAGCTGGTTGAGGAATGTACAGTAGATGATGTTACTTAAATAGAAAGTTTTCCTCTTCTGGCGTCCTGTGTTACTCTCGTTGTTCTGGAGCTAAGGGAGGATGCCGCGTCCCCGTCTGGAGCTTTCTCTTCCAAACAGCCTTCTAAAAATGAGTTTCACAAACATGTCAGACTTATTACATACACAGTAAAACTGTTCCCTCAAATTATAACTCATACTAGTGAAATACATGGCTCCCTCAGATGTATTTCAGCCGCCTGCCCTTTTTGTTTCCCTTGGCAGATAGAAGGTGGTAACAGCAGTCTTCAGGATAAAACTTTAGATTGGAGTTGTCAGAGCAGCCTAAGGGAATTCAGGTGTCCAAATCCCTGCCCCAGCCAGAGGCTTTAAACCAGTGTTTTATTCCTGCCTATCAGCTCATCAGCGGTGATGGGGCCACATTAAGTCTTTCCATTCAATGGGGTTTTGTGGGCTAATGTTCAGTAAGTGTTTGACACTGAGCCACTGGCTTTTTTGTCTACAGCACCTGCTGTTCCACCCCAGAGGTTTCCCTTTCAACCCAAGTGCTGGTCAGGGCCAGGCTGGCTGCCCTGTAAGGTCAGGTACGTCCAGCCCGTTAGCTGATAGTGTGTCTGTGAAATAGTAATTGCCAAAAATACTCCCTCCCTTATTTATTTATTTATTTATTTATGTATGTATGTTTTTAATTGTATTTTCCACTATTGATTATGATTGTGATGAAGCATTATAATACGAAAATGAAAACTGGTAGTGGTTAAAATAAACTCATTTTCATCTTGTTTATATCCCTGAGGATTGTGCCTGTAAAGATCTTCATTGGCTACAGCATTGGGGATGTCTCATTAAAAGCATTTGTCACTGCATGCTGGCATCTTTTATTATGTTATAAAAGTGCAGTGCTACATAATGTCTGATTTTTTTATTACTTTTTTTTTTTTTTTTTTTCCACCCTTCCATGGTATAAAGCTAAATCCTGCTTTCCTTTCAAAATGTAGATAGGTAGCTTTATACTCATAAGATTAGTGCTAAATGTTCTCAACCTCAGCTGTATTCCTCAGGGGAAGATGAAACAAAATGCAGGGAGTTGGTTTTGAGTCGCAATTCTTCTTTTTAATCCTACTCTCTGCTGCCTGATAGGTAGTGTAAGGCAGGAAGTCTGTTAACTGGCTTAAAGAAAAAGAGCTGCCTGATTTAAATTTAAATTGTATTGTCCAACAATGTTGTGTAATTAGATGGGAAAGCAGGAAAGTCCTTTTATTAGAGATGTCTTTGTAGACAGTAGCCATGAAAGCCACAGTGGTTGATGCTAATTACCATATTTTGTTTAAACTTCCATCTAAATGAAAGGATCATTCAATTCAGAAGCTGCAGCCATACAAAAACCACAAGTGCAGTTGAATTGCTGCTGCCAAGCAGATGGGGCTTTGATCAGAATAAGTTATTTGCAGCTTTATTGTCTGGCTGCCAGGGTGGGGCTTGTATTGAACCACCTCTCTCAGAAGAAGGGGAAGGGGAGAAATGGGTCTTGCTGATCTGAGAGAAGTTCATGGGAGAGTTTTGCCATTCTTGGGTTATTTTTGCAGATGAAAATCCAGGCTTGAAAAGAACAGCAGTCAGGTACTCGAAATGGGGCTACTCTAACGTGTAAGGTGATTGTGGTAGGAATAAGTTGGTATCTTATTTTGATTTTAGTGTGGGAAGAGGGGGAACAGAGAGCGCTGCGCGCAGCTGACCGTGTCTTTTTCCAGGGTCAATTCCGTCTAGAGCATACGGGTTAAAACTTGCACTGTGCTTTTTTTGCTGATGTATTTCACGGTGTATGGGATGGACAAAATGTAGCAGCTTCGCACATCTGAGATGCTTTCTGCAAAGGCAGTGTTGGAAGCTGGTCGATTTACAAAGCCATCAAAAGAGCAGGACTGGGGGAAGTGAGAGCGAATGCAGGAGAAGGGGCAGCAGCGTGCTAAAAGTTCAGTGGTTTGGGGGTGTGCCTGCTGGGTTTTTCCCCCAGTTACGTAGCATTCCTGGAGGATCTTTTGATTACAGCAGCTCACTGATACAAAAGCTGTTTTCCAATACCAGGTGGAGAAGGTAGGGAAATTTGCCTGGCACTGTGAGGATATGAGGTGGGAAATCTGCAGCGATGGAATATATGGAAGTGTAAAAGTAGAAAGGAGCACTGTGGAACAGGGCTAGCTTGAGCAGTACATAGCAAAGTTATTTTCTATTTTTAAATTATATTGATTGTCCTTAGTCTTGTGCTCCAGTGAAAGTGCCAGCCTAAAAGTGAGAATTAATAATTGCTTCTGTGATCTTGTTAGTCCAAAAGGATAGCTATGAACATGGTCTTATTTTGACCTGGACCAGAACTATCTGCTTTCTCAAGCGTAGAAAGTCTTTCACATGCAAAGACAGCAAGGAGAGGAGTGTGGGGAGGGGCAAAGCCAAACCCAAACCTGGTAACTCTGGATTTCTTCAGTGTTGCCCTACAAGTGCTGTGGCAGAACAGAATCGTTTCTGGGCGAATGCATTTGTGAATATTTGGAGGCCACTTCAGAATAACGGGGTTTTTTTTTGCTTTTTATTTACTTTTTGCTAAGATGGAACTACATCATCTTGAAGGCCCAACCCAGTCTGTGATTCTATGAGAATCCTGTTTGTGTGTGTGTTACTACCTGCTGGTGCTCAAGGTGTTCGGGAATTGGCCTTCACCAGGCGCATGAAGTTGGTAAAGGCTTTCCCCCAGATAGCAATCCACGGTCTTAAATTAGTCCTGATACTGAAATCTGTGTGACTAGTACAGTTGAAGTGGATTTGAGGTAAAGCTGTAGCCTTGCTGAGGTTGACTTCCATTTGCACTTAGTCCAAACCAGAACAAAACACACCAAAAAACCCCAAACTTCCAACCATTTTGATATATTTTGCCTTATTTTCTTTTCCTTGAAATCCTTTCTCTTATAACTTCACTACTTGTCACCTCTGAAACCAGATCTCCACGGTACTTAGCACATAAGAGGGTTTCAAAAGAAAACGTTCTAACAATCTAGTCTTTGTGTCAGACTATCTTCAAAAAAAAGGCATGAGAAAGCTTAAAGTCAAAGGGTAGCTCTCAGCACTTAGAACTTCCAATCGCATTTTCTAAGTCAAGCTTTGTTTTAAAAGCACAGCAACACAGATGTCTTTGTTCTAAGTAAATTCAGTGTGCCTTCTAAAAGAAATCAATATGAAAACTACTTTTGGTGGTAAAAACAAAACCCTGATTTGAGATGCTGTGTTAAATCAGGCAGATTTGGGATGCAAATTTTTATGCCTCCCCCTTCAGTGCAGTGAATTGGAGAGTTGTAGGGGTTTAAAAGGATGACCCACTGTCATCAGTGGTGAGACATGAACCAGGCACCCAACAAATGCCCAGCTCTTCTGCAGAGGTGACATGCCATAGCTCTATTCCTAGGAGTAAGGTGTTCAAGTAGGTGTTCTGACGCTGTATTAACCTGATCTTCTGAAAGATCTTAGAGAAATGTGAAACCTCCCAGGGCAAAGTTACTGGAAAAAGTGTGAAACTGTAGGACAGGGCTGTGGTGGTGGTGTTGTTCCACCCCCTCCATGAGTGGTAGTGTTTAAGCAAAACCTTTTTGGTAGTAATATAGATATAAATTTTTTTTAAGAGTTAGGGGGAGATGGGAAAATCCTTTAAAAAACTCTTTTCCATAAGTTTGGGCTTTTCTCCAGGACCAGAAGACAATGGTGGGGTTGGAGGGAGAAGGCATTGGTGGCAGGCAGAGAGCAGAGACTTCGGGGTTTAGGGTTGGGTTTTTTCATTGTGGATGGGAGAGTTTTGATCTCACTCAGCTGTAGAATTTGGCCTAATGAGAAGATATGGGTAAAAGGCTCCTGTTTGATCATACCCAGCTTGAGTTCAGTGTGCTGCCAGCATAACGAAAGAATTTTGTTGCCTTGCTCTCTAGAAGCACGTGGTGGAGTGCATGGATAAGCAGAGGCTAGGGTCTGCTGGGGGTTGGATTGGAGGGTGCATTTGAATTGTTCCAAGAGAGGAGCCCCTTGCTCTGTTAATGCCTCGTACCATTCAAATCACTGGTCTAGACTGGGGTATATGCAGACAGTCATGGCATGAAGATTTCACCACAGTGTTGGAGATCAGTAAAATGTTCAGTTCTCAAGCTGAGTTTGCAGGTTATGTGTAACTTCATAATTTAAACACTTTTTGCCGTTGAAATAATCCTTGATTTATAGAAAGATGCAGATCTGAGCTTTTCAGAACTGAGATTGAAGTGGGTGGTGGGTTTTTGGTTTTTTTTTTTAATGTTGAGCTTGTGGTGAAGTGCAACGTGTCTCTAAATACTTGATGAAGGACTTGTGCAGATGGCCCTGCTCCTTTCACTGAACCTGGGCTATAAGGGCAGATGTTGCAATTTATTATCTTGCCAGTGTTGCAATCTCATTTGCAGGTTTAAGCATTAATGGCTAAGTGATAAGAGGTGATAAAGATCATGATCCATGTGAAGTAAGAAGGACCAGGACAGAGATGTGTCATTTACCTTGATGCAAATGAACTATTTGTTCAGGATTACTCTGGTAGTTCAAATGAGGTGAAACAAATGCAAAAAATCCGGGGAAGCCTGTTGGATGCCCATTTATCACCTAGTTATGCTGGAAACCAATAGATCTTTCTTGGCTGGTTTATATCTTTATATTGGGATATTTGTACAAGAATGAAATAAAAAATGATTAGCTGAAGATCGTTACACTTAGGTAGTTTGTTTTCTCTTTGCTTTCTTTCTTGAAACTTCGAGCTATTTCATGAAGCATTAAAATGACTTCTTGATTCACAAGTTTCTGTTCTTATTAGTGGTTAATTAAAGAAATACAAGGTGACAGCTTCATGGCTGCTGTAGTGATGGTATGAAAATAAGAAATGTAGACCTTTTTTTTCTTTTTTTTAAATCAGGAAGGAGTAAAGAGCAAAGCAAATTCCTGATCATGTGTAAATAATCTAAAACTGGCAGCAGCTCGAATGAGAACTTCCCAAATTGTTAAGAGTGGATTAGAGCCATTTGGCATGTTTTCCTCAGTGGTGCAATGTCATGTAATACAGTAGCTGGATGATTTTACCATATTTTTGGGAGACTATGTAAGTACTTGAAAGCTTTCATGTAGTGACTTCAGTCTTTTCAGCCTCTCAGGAAATTTTTGAGCGTTTGAGTATCGTCGATGTCTGTGAAAAGCATTAAGGATTACTAAAACAAAAATCTCTCTGGGTCATGGATTTCTGACCTTTAGTATTTGCAAAGCTGTTGGTGCATTTTGGGGGTATTTTTCTGATTTATTTGGGGAAATGAGTGTTCATAGGTTGAGGGTGAAATTACAGCGTATTTATGCTGTTGTACAGGGCTTCTATCTTTAGACTCCTCAGGGAGGCTCAGAGGATTCCTATATAGAGAAAAGTAAGACATAGGTACCCCCAGCAGGTGATTTGTACCAGACCTATAAGTATAACCTAACTCCAATTGCTTTCTAGAGGTGTGTGCCCATATCCATAGGGGAGACACCCTACACGTCTTGGTACAGGCTTGCGTGGCAGGAGGCTCCTGACTTAGATACATAAACATCTGAAGTAAGCATTGCGACTGCCCCCTTCGTGTCCAGTGGGTATGGCTACAGAGGGCCGGTTATTCTTTGTTATATTATGGGGTGTTGTCCGTGGGCGAGCGCTCAGTAGAAGAACTGGAGTGCTGATTGTCCTGGTTTTGAACACACTCGCACGCTGTGGGCTCTGGATTTTCATCCGTACCTCAGCAGTTACGCTTCTTGAGGCTTTCAGAGCCTCTGATGATCTCATTTTATAAACAGGCTTGTTAACACCTCTGAATCAAGACAGTCTGAGAACCTGCTGACGTGGAAAGGTGGCTCTGTACGAGATTTTAATCTCAACGATGTGCTTTAATGTAGATTTTGTTGGCTGTCAGTGGCTGTCGGTTGCCCCACGTGTGGTGAGTTATGATTAACTTCTGTTTGCTGCATGGTAGAATTTTCATCATGTCCTGTTTAAACAACACTACAAAGCAAATGTTTCTCGTATTCATGGCAAATCTGCCCCTCATTTCAAAGTGAGCCTACTTATAAAACAAGCCTAGGTGTAAGTAAGGAACTAGTTTTAAAACCACCTGTCCTGACAGATTGTAACAGTTGGTAAACTTTCACCCAAACTTGGCAATTTTGCAGTGAATACTCGAGTAGGGCATCAGCAGAGCAGTTGATCTGGACGGATGGCTGTGCAAGTCATGTCTGAAAATGCCTATTCACCTGACTTTTTAAAAATCAGAAATAAACCTTAACGGCTCCTGATCTAAGAAGGTTTTTCCTGTGTATTATTACAGTTAATCTATCTCAGAGGAGGTTCACTGGAACACTGAAAGCTTTTAGTAGATTCTTACAGCAGAGCACAAAAAGATCAAAATCTGTGTGATGAGTCGCTTAAAGAATTGTAGTTAACTCTGAGAATTACTTTCTTCTAGAAAGTGCCTAATTGTGCATTTAACCAATTTCAGGACAGTTTCCTTATTTAGAACTTTACTTTAGCAGAGGAGGCCTGGAGGGACAGACTGCAAAGGAAATGGGGAGCGAGAGCTTCCTCCGGCTTGTTTTGTTAAGATGGTTTTTCCCTTACAAGACTTTCTGCTCTCTGTTGGCTCAAGGTCAGCAATGACTTTCCTGGCTCTCTCAAAGCACAGCAGTAATGAGAACACACTTCTGGAAATGACTTTGTTGTCTGTTGTCCTTGGAACTAGTCCTTAAAAAGGGTTTTGTCCTTAAAAGTGCAGGAGGAGCAACGTTCATCCTTAGCTAAATTACTTGTCATTAGATTCAGGGTTTATAGGATGGGAGGTGACACACGTTACTGATGGTTCCTTCCTCCCCTGTCCCCTACCTTGATGATCTTGCTTTGGCTGGAGCTGGGATGGAAGAGAGGGAGGGAGGTCCAAGCCTGAGCTCCACAACACTTAAAGCAGCTCTTCAGTACTCGCCAACCCTAATTCCACTGGAGTTTTACAGTAATTAAGGCTTTGGTATGTTATCTGGAAGATTAGTTAATCCTGTCATTGTTTTAGTGCTGCTTGTTAATACAATTAACAGGTATTAATCCCTCTGCTTTTAAAGAAATGAATAAGATCAGAATGTCTCTATCAGCTCGTTTTCCACAGGCATCTTTCCTGGGCTGGCTCTTTATGGTGAGATAGTACTGGATGTAGCTATCCCCTAGGTTTTAAAAGTCCACTATTTAATTTGAAATGTCTTAAGGAGCCCTAACACTACATTTGAGATATAGGCAGCTTCTAACATATCAAGTACCAAATATTGTTGGTTGGTATATATTTTTTTTTTGTAAATTTCATTTACATTTCCATATTCTCAAAGCAATGCTACTTCAAATGACAAGTTCAGTTGTCAGCAGCGTGAATGAATGTTGTCAATCAATCCTCCTTCCCCAAAATGGCAAAATGCAGGCTCTAGAAAATTACTGTGTTGTAATGAAAATAAAGTTGATGCCTTATTTGGCTAAATGATGGCTGAGAATGTTCTATAGAGAGTTCAGCTCTTTTTCTGTTTCTTGTGGCTCCAGTTGGTTATAATGGATCCTACACTTAATGTTTTTTAATTACTTCCCATCAACATTTTAAGCTTCATGTCTTATGATCTCAGTGTTGCATAATTAAATCAGATCTCAAAAATAAATCAGATCTTGAACTTATTTGATTCAATTTTTAATAGCCAAGTTTAGCATCTGCATTTTTGTAATGTCATAAAGAGATTATCTTATACAGAGGATTTGAAAATATTTCTGTTATTTTGTTGCCAAAACTCTGTGGATTTGAATTGGGCTTTTTTCTTAGCTGGAATTTTTGAGGGTGAAATTTTTTTTGTTCTTAGGATTATTATTTTTAATAGGAAATATCAACACTTTTTGTGTACAGAACAAGCTTTTTTTTTGTAGTGAAAATCTCCAAGTATATCTAGTTGAACTAACATTTTGAAATATTGATTGAATTGTATTTAATCTTTTCAATTAGCTGGATCTGCTTTCAGGAAAAAAATGAGAACGTTCTCAGAAGTTTGCTTATTCAAAGTTGAGTGTAACTATCTCCCAGCCCAGAGGGAGAAACCCATTCACATGGAACCTCACCTCAATAGCAAGATTGCAAGAGTTTATTTAAATAATAAACCAAACACCTGCTCCTTAAAAGCCGAAAGCAGAGAAAATCCAACCCCCTTGCAAAACCCCAAATCCAGCAGTGTTCTCTTTGGAAGAAAATGAGTCACTGCCTCAGGAGTTTGCTGATGTGAAAGATGATTCTAAGCTCACCAGTTGAACAAAACAGTCATAATCATAGCGTTTGCTTTAAATAAATGTTCCTTGCCTCTTTTACTGAACATGCCTTTTATTGGCTTTAGTTTTTCTGTAGCATCCTCCTTTCATCTAGATTTTGGATAGATTTTTGACAGAGTGATTTATTAAAAAAAAAAAAAAAAAGAAAGAAAAAAAAGAGAAAAGAAAAAGCTTTATGCATCCTGCATGCGGGACTTATTTTTTTTTGACCTAAGAAAATGCTAAAGGATCTTGTCAAAGTTGATTTCTTTGTGTTGATCTAAAGAACTTGAGTTAAAAGCTTTTTGAAGCGTGTCTCAACTGCAGCAGCAATTTATATGGATGGGAGATCAGAGCTATCTAATAAATAGCTAGCTGCATATATATAACATCTAGAAGGCTGCTATCCTGTCCATTAAATAAGTTTGTGTTTTGTTGTTGTGGCTTTTTAAAAATATTTATTATTTTAAAAAAGCCTCTAATTAACTGTGTGGTAATATTGTGGTATGATTAAGGGAAGTTTCATTTGAGCTAGAATTCATTTCTTTTCCAACGTGAACATAGTTTGGCAACATACTATTTAACTCCATCTCTGAATTGAGCTTTCTGCATCCCAGTAATATTACTGCAGTTTAATGATAGAGCT
>JANIJG010010083.1:0-14727 GCA_024611175.1 Megaceryle torquata | reverse complement strand
GCCCAGAGAGGCTGTGGAGTCTCCTTCTCTGGAGATTTTCAAACCCCGCCTGGATGTGTTCCCGTGTGACCTGTGCTAGATTAGATGATCCTGCTCTGGCAGGTGGGGTGGACTCGAAGATCTCCAAGGTCCCTTCCAACCCCTGACACCCTGTGACGAGACAGTATTACTGAAAAAAGTGTTTAGTGTTTGTTGGAACTTCGTGTACCTTGAATGAGCACATGGCGCTAACATGCCCAGAGCCTGTGTACTAGACCACACTTACATTTCTGTCCGAGAAATGGAATGCAGGAAAGTCAGTCAGCGTAGTCTGCAACTAGAGCCGAGTAGCAGACCTAATATATGTCAAGTCTGAATTTTGCATTTCTTTAAGCTGTCATGAAGTAATTATAACAAGAGAACAAAACCAGCAGCTCTTCCCTGTTCCAGTTCTGTATAATTTAAAATTGTAGTGTTAAATGGCTTGAAGGAACCTAATTTCAGAGCTTATTTGCTTATTGTAATACCCTCTCTGTTACTGTAATTACATATTGTAATACCTTGCCAAACCTTCTTTCTGTTTTTAAATCTGGAATTGCAAGCTGCATTTGAGAGTAATATCTCTTCACTGAATCTTGAGGTTATTTAAAATTCTATTTCTGAGTGTTAACACTCTGAAGAACTGGATTACAGCTTCAGTAAGCAGGGCACAGGGTTTTATTTTTATGTTCCTTTGTCTTCATGCGTAGCTATCATTTAATATTTATTAATAGCAATTGCTTCTTGAATGACAATGCAAATCCAAGGCTGATAATTATTAGCAATTACTTTAATTGTGAACTTAAAAGACTAATTGTTTTGTCCCCTGCCCTTGTCATTAGAATAAAAGGTATTTTGCCATGCTGGGACCTTGGGACCTCTCCTTAATGACACTGTATATAAGATACTTCAAACATTCCCTGCATTGGAAGACTGCATGACTTCTGTAAAACTGTTGTACAGTTGCTGGTTACTTTTGTGGTAGAACATATACAATAAGTACTCTTGCTTTTTAAACTATAAAGGTGTAGAATGATCAGTCTGCTTTCAGTGCTTTAAGTGGTAAAGTTAAAAACAAATTCAGCAATTTCTCAAGTCTGTCATCATATAGACAGAAGCTAATCAGCAAGCTTTGTTTGACTTTCCACAGAGTGGAGAATGCCTGCACAAAACTTGTTCGAGCAGCCCAGATGCTGCAAGCAGATCCTTATTCAGTACCAGCTCGCGACTATCTAATTGATGGGTCAAGAGGCATCCTTTCTGGAACATCAGACTTACTTCTGACATTTGATGAAGCAGAGGTAGGAATCCCAATGTGACTGACATAGATATCTGCACAATAGTATTATTGATTAAAATATTCATCTGACTGAATTAGTTGAAATGAACAATTGAGTATATTAATGTGGCTTTGATCAGTTTTAGCTTGATTGGAAGCATATTTTGCATTCCTTTCCATAAGAAGGAATTTAGGCTTCTGTTTTAAGAGCATCTTTGACCTCATGTTGAGGTGTTGCTTATGATTATTCCTCAAAAAGGCCCCATCTAATCAACCTGTCGTACATCATCTTGACACTTTATTCTATTCACTGTACCCACTACTGATTCTTATGGTTTTTTATTCCTTCACTGTAAAGCCCTAGGCCACTTCCTGACATGTCTGTCTGACTCACTAGCTGTGTCAATTTTACTGGCCTCGGGGCATGGGAGGGAGTACAAATTTGGACTGTCTGGCTGGTGAGCTGGAAGATGTGCTGTGATGCATCAAACAGTTGCTACATTTGGGCTGCTGCACAAGCCAAAAAGTGGCTCAGAGGTGCTGTTTGTCCATCCTCAGATGGAAAAAAAAAAAGCCATGGTTGTAAGGAAATTTTAAAAGTAAGGTTTGAAAATGTTTCTCTGTTACAAATGTTCCTTATTCTTATGATTCTCTTTCTGAGAATGTGGATCTTTGTTTGTTTCTAAATTGCAAGTGTCATGCTACTCTGAGGAAGTGAAGCACCCACTGTTAGAAATGCTGATGTTGATTCTAAATTTTACTTATGCAATAATCTGTTCATCTATGAAATTGTGTTACTCTTCCTGCTGTTCTGTCTAACATGGCATCCTTGTCTCATTTAATCAGCCTGTAGTACTGTTAGCATGTTCCTCTGAAATGTGGAGAATGCAATGGGATTTCTGTGGCACTTGTGACTACTCATTATTTTAAGTGTTTTAAGAGGTACTATGAAGTCTTACAGGACAGAATTGCAAGCAAGTTAATAGCTTTTAATCTTCCTGCTTCCAGTGTTTAGGAAATGAGTTGACTTTTGTGGATTTAATGTCTCATTGAACTAGTCTGACAGCTGCAGGTGAACTGAAAGAAATAATCATCTGGAATGATGAACATTTCCCAAACATTTCCCATTTTCCAAATGGAAAACTTGGCATGTTTGTATTCTACTATATTTCAAGATAAACGAACATTGGGACAAAACTAAATGAGTTCTAGTGGAAGTTATGATCTGTTCTAGGACTTGAACACTGTATCTGGTTGATACAAATAATATGTTAACTGAATCCTCAATGAGAATTGTATTTGGTATTGTCAAAAATAATGTGGTTCAGGAAGGTAAAGAACAGAGATAGAAAACTCTGTTTTGGAACCAGGTACGAACTGAAATGTAAAGCTGAGGCAGATGTCCAGAGGTAAATAAAGAACAGTCTCTGCAGATTTCTCTGGAAACCTTAAGAGATTGGATCGATCTTTCCCACTGGAATGCTGGATAATACTTTATCCATATGTAATGCTGTATGGTGAAAAATATTTCCTCTGAAAGCTTTGAGGCTGCTTTCTATGTCTTTTTGTTTTGTGATTTAAGTTAAAATACTTTTTTATTGATGAAATTGTAATAAAAAAACCCAAGCATGCCAGCATACTTAAAATGCATTTTGTAACAACATCTCATCATACGATAAATGAAGGATATCAAAATGAAGCACTGGAAGTAGGATTTTTTGCATTCCTGAGTAGTGGAATGCTGATTAAATACTGTCTTTGTCAATACAGCACTCTTGAGTAATGGTGTTGTGGGTAACTTAATAAGTATCCCAGACCTCTGTGATAGCCCGTATGTCATGTTAGCAAATGCTATACCTGTACTGTTCTACTAATTGGCTTGCATTTTGGATTCAAGTGTAACTTAGCTTCACCTGATAAGTGATGGACTTTTCCTGTTTTAGGTCCGTAAAATCATCAGAGTCTGCAAAGGAATATTGGAATATCTGACTGTGGCGGAAGTAGTAGAGACTATGGAGGATTTGGTGACATACACAAAGAATCTAGGGCCAGGTTTGATTTGCTATAGCCTATAATAAATATATTCACTCCCCCAGCACCCTCTCAGTCAAGTTTTGAGTGTTTGCACAATGATAAAGCAGTTGCTTTGAAAGCATTTGTTGGAAAGAGTTTTAAACTAGAGGGTGAATGATGACTTATTTTCTGATTCATATGCTTTCAAGAATACGGAAGAGTCAAAATGTTGGTAAATTATATGTACTACGCAGATGATGTGTACTCTACTTTTCCTTTACTATATTATATGAGGGAAGTAAGCATACATTAGTAAGAGTAAAACAAAAAAGCTGTGTAATGAAGCACTTGTAGCTCTAAAATCCATTAAGCTGATAAATTGTCTGTACCAACTGAGATGGTTAGGCCTAGCAGGAACTCCTTGGAGTAGTATAAGCTACATGTCCTATATTAGCATCTTAATGAGGCAGCAGAAATAGCTGTTTGCAGTATAATACAAAAGCCCCAGCTGTTAGAGAATCTTACTCATTTTTTGTATCTCACTTCCTGCTTGTTAATTCAGTTACCTCCCACTTTCACTGGTGGAAGTAAGTGATTTGTAAGTGAAGCACTGGGTTTCTGTAGAGGAAACCTACCTTCAATCTCTGTCAAGTACTACTACAAATGCTTTAGTTTCAGCAAGCATAAAGTACTTCAGGTATTTAACAACAGCATCCTATAAAATCTTACATGTTCTGGTAGTAATGTAGGATGTTGGAATTAAAAGTTGCACTGAACTAAAGAATGCTTATATAAACAGAGTAGGAATCTAGTTAGTACTCTACATACATATAGGTAAGAATGTATATATTATGTAGTGTAAGAACAACTAGCTCAAACTAAATGACTAGTGCTCATGCCATGGAGTAAGTTTATAGATTATCCTGGTTTTATTTAACATGAGTATATTTTACCCTGTTTCTAGATCTAAAAAACTTTGTTCCATATGAAGGTATGCATATAGTGTTCTCTAAACTTCATGTCCCATGAGGAGTTACCTTCAACTAAATACATTTTGCCTCACTTCCGTCAGGGAAAGATAAAGTAAAATGGGTGATCTTCTCTAAGTGAAATTTGTTCTTGGTATATACAATTTCAGTTTCTTTGTGATCATTGTCTTCCATGTCTTCAAAATGGAAGTGTCCCCAAAGTTTACTTTTTGGCTCGGTCACAATCATTTAGGATTTCTTACTGAACCACACTGGCAACAGCAAATTATGTCTGTGAATGATAGTGGTAATAAGTGTTGGGCAAGTTTCTTGATAAGTGAGAGATGTAGGCTTGTACCTTTATTGCAAATAACCCCTAAGTCCTGGACTTGACTGTGCTGGGTTAATGATTGGACTCAACGATCTTAAAGGTCTTTTTCCAACATAAATGATTCTAATTCTAGGCTGTTCCTACTAAACAGCTAATCTTGTGCTTCTGGCATGCTCTAAAAGCACTGTCTTTGCCAGAGCCAAATGCTGCTCAACACTTAGAGCCCATGCCTAAAATATTTTTATGCCTGTGGTTCTTGATCCCCTCAGCTGTATCCATATGCATCTGACAAACTATTAATGTGAGCACTATATAATTAACAGGAATATGAGCATGTATGCTTAAAATCAAAAAAGTGCTTATAGGTTTTATGTTTGAAGTAGAGAGGAGAACATGATTACTTAATTTTTTTTGTCAGTTGAAAGGTGGTTCTGCGCAATTTACCTCTCTGTCCTGTCAGTGGGGATTCTACTACTTTTTATTGTCATTAAAGCTCATTTAACCTTTTTGTTATATAAAGATGCTCAAGATGTTAACTAGCAGAGAAGTAATTCAGCTAAAGAGTGTACAGTTTTCTTCCAATTTTGTTCATTTTTAGGGGGCAGAGAGACCACAACACCCTCTATTTATATCAGCTTAAATTTTCGTGAAGCTATTTGAAGTTTCCCTATGTTCTGTGTGGTAAATCTCATAAGTCTTAGCTATTTGAAAATAGACTTATTGTAGAAATTTTTTTCCCCATACTGCTAGAGCCCTGAAATATTCCTAGCAGAAGTGAAATATAAATACATACAGTTCTTGCACTCTTGTAGAACCACAAGGCAGGGAAACAAACTCCTGATGTTTACTTTTTCTGTCATCTACGCTAAGGCTTTGATCAAATCTTAACAGAAAAGGGGAAAAAAGAAAACTTGTAAATTAGCTTCCAGAGTTCATGAAGTGACTTCATATCCTAAAGTAGGGATTTGAGATGTTTTCCCACTTCATTGCTGAAGAGTTTTGAGGAGGCCATTCTACTTTGTGTAGTGGCTAGATTTTTAAGCAGTGCATTCTCTGAAGCATTTGGAATGTGCTTCAAGCTAATAGAAGAAATAAGCTTTAAACTTCAATATAGTTGTCATAACTCATTACACTTTGTTCTTAATTAGGAAGCTCAACTGTTGCAAATTAGACTTAATATTACATTTCATTTTTATGACTATATTCAATTACTTCAATCCTTAGGAATGACAAAGATGGCCAAAATGATTGATGAGAGACAGCAGGAATTAACTCACCAGGAGCATAGGGTTATGCTGGTAAACTCTATGAATACCGTGAAGGAGCTATTGCCAGTACTTATTTCAGGTATTACCAATGTTAATTTTCAATATCACTCTGAATTGATGTCTCTTTTGAATTGGAGTTAAAATACCTTATGTTTGTTAAAAATAGCAGCCTTGGCATTGCTTCTGTATTCATTGCAAATAATTCTGTTTCTTGCATTAAAGCCACAGCCTTTTTGAGATAAAATGACCAATACAAAAGAAAATTTACATCGGTATAAATGCAGTAAGAGGTCGTATTGAGGACTGATCATATCTTGCACATACCTTTTTCTAACATATGTTACTTTCACAGCCATGAAGATTTTCGTAACCACAAAAAATTCTAAAAGCCAGGGAATAGAAGAGGCCTTGAAAAATCGCAATTTCACAGTAGAGAAAATGAGCGCTGAGATAAATGAAATAATCAGAGTATTACAACTCACTTCCTGGGATGAAGATGCCTGGGCGAGCAAGGTATGCTTCACACCTATGTTTGTATAATCTTTATCTCGTAACACTATGCAATCACACTGTATGATGTCTAAGTTCAAAGAACACCTTCCGAGATGATTGTACTTAAGTATCTTTTAAAATTACCTTTTTCTCAATAAGCTAAGGTAAAGGAGTGTGGCATTTAAAGGGGGCTCAGTGTTTTACTGCACCCAGGGAGTCAAGCAGAAGACTCTAGATTTGTTCACATTTTAGTTTTGGCATGATTGCAATCCTACAACATAGCACATTCCTCTTGGAGAATGGCTTTTGAAAATGTACATAGCTACCCTACATTATACGTAGTTTCTTTTTGTCAAATATACAAGTTATTCTATACACTAAACTAGTCTTCTAGCTAGGCTTTCTAAGATTACATGAGAGATTTTTTTCTTATGTGCTATTAGTCTGCTGTCACTCCTGATCTAAAAGGCCTGGAGCTGAGAAATTTTAGTTGATTTTTTTTTTTTTTTGGATCCCTCCCTGAACACCTCTCCCTCTTCTTAGCCTTGACATTTACTCTCAGGTCCAGGCTAAGAATGGGGCAAGTGTTTGCTTTGTCTTAAAGAAATGTATGTTAAACAGCCTTTCTGGATAAGTACGATGTCTGAAGCTGGCATATGGACAGTACTGGTACTGGTTCCTTACAACTCCAGTGTTAAGCTGCGACCACTTAACTGGAGCTAACTGGTTCTCTTAAGTGATGCTCACTGGAGATACTGAAGTCCCTAACAGCCCATAAAGCAGGTCCAACAGACAGAATTGTAAGTGTTGTTGTGGACTTACAAATAATGTAGCTGTGTAACTGAAATTCCTGCCATTTGTTTTACTAGTATCTTGAAGTAAATTGTTTAAGGGATGGTTTTTTCAGCGTTAATACTGTGAGCAACAAGTAACTGTAAATATAGTTAAATAACATATTGAGGCCTGAAGACAAACTTATTAACAAATGAAATCTTGCAGAAAATCTAACATTGATGTAATGTAGGCATTAAAATCACTGGCCTATATTGTTTGGCACTTGACCCATAGTTTGTCTTTTGAGTTACTTTGTCACAATCACTTCCTTATTTTTGACTACTTTATGCATCTTTGTTTTTGTTCTCCTCTCTTACCCTTTTCTCACCTGTAGAAGGTAAGCTTTCTTCCACACCCTACACCTCTACCTTGTACTAAAACCAAAGAAGCATGTATGTGGGATTTTTGTGCTGTGTGCTGTGCGACTTTTGATTTGTGTGCCAACTGAGACACCATACTTACGTATATACACATGGAAGTTTTAAAAGGATCTTGTAAGCTCTATCCAGGTGTGTTTAGCATTGGCTGTCACTAAGAGAATGGTAATTGCAAGCTGAACTGCATTAAGACTGTTTCTGAGTGATTAGAATTAGCCCAAGATTTTAGAGCACATTCTTGTTGAATGCTTTTGTGTGAACTTGTTACTAGTCTCCGTAGCTACAAATAAAGGCTCCAGTCATGCAGGAACAAGCTTTCCACATGCCCAGAAAGCTTTTAAATGAGGAATTTTGTCCATTCCATAGTATTTCACATCCTTCCTTCAGTTTGGATGGTTCATATTGTTCAGACTAGAGCTAAAACTTCAGCTTTGTAATTTTTTTTAAAAATCAGTTTTATTTTTGGGTTTAAGTATTCCTGTATTTTATGAAATACAGTTTTACTGTACACAACAAATCTGGAAACTTTTGTGGTAAAAAAAACTGTGGCAAAAAGTTAGCAATCTAGACTTGGGAAATTCTTACTCCTCTTGCTAGCAAGGCAGATTAACAAAGGGTTTTTATTAAGAAAAGAGTGTATTATCAGTATTTACAACTAGAAAGTACTGGTCATTATGTGTAAAGCATAAATATGTTTTGTGAACTAGTAAAATCAAAGTATCATCCTGTTCTGACTTAAGAATGTCTTAATTGTATTTTGTTTTCAAATTAATGTGCACCGACGAGTTGGAAATGTAGCACTGGATGTGAACCAGTCATGAAAGAATTTGAGTTGAAAAAAGCAGTGGGATGAAACAGGAACTGGTTTACTCGCAGCCATACATTACAGACCTTTCCTGTATTTGCATAAATATCTAACTGTTGACTTAGTATTTTTATGAGGGGAAGACAAATGAGCTCTACTTGAGATTACTGCTGCGTGCATTTTGTGCCTGGCGGTCAAGGAAAAAGTGTTTCCCCTTGCTTTGTGGAGCAAAGAAAGATATGTTTGGGAATGCACAGCCTTGAATTGTTACTGTTGTAGCACATGCTACTGTTAATGTTGGAGTTCATTTTATTTATTATTCCACCTTGAGTTATTTATACATAGAAGTATCACAGTCTACCTAGAACCAGGGGAGGATGAGCAGGTGTATGGAGCCAGTGTTGTTGGCTTATTTGTCAACTCTTTGGTCTTCCTAGACTCTGAAGTGTGTGTTACTGTTATTGGATCTTTGCTTGCACCAATGTTGTGTTTTAAAAAATATATTGATTTAGAATTAAAATACTGATCAAATACTGATTTTTATGACAATCTTGGGGAAAAAAGATAAAACAGTATTTATTTTTTTCCATTCATAACTTTGTACCTTTTTCCTTGAACTTATTTTTACAGAGGAATTTAGCTTTCTCTTGTAGTCTTAGTGCTTATTTTTAAGCACATTTGAAGTAATACTCAATTGAAACATTTTTCCATTTCCATGGAAATGGAAGGAGTTAAGTTGTAGGAAGCTGAGAAGCATCCAGTATCCTACAGGATTGAACCTTGGATGGTGACTAAGCTATCTGTTCTGCCAAAAAAATAGTTTTCCCTATTTCCTTCAACACTGCCTTCTTTGGTAATGAAATGCAGATACAACTAGACCAGACCAATTTATTGAGTCAGAGGTTGTGTTTTATATTCAAGAAGGGATTGTGTAGGGTTTATTTTGCTCATTTCCAAAACAGTGCCAATACTACCTAGTCCATGAGTAATCTCAAAATGCTTGGTAGTGGCAGAAGTGATGCTAACAGGTATCTGGAATAAATACTCATTTGCTTTAGGAACTGATTTGCAAAAAGCCAACTTGCTTTTTTTCCCTTAAGATGATGTTGCTCTAGTTGCTTGACCTAATAAACTTAAGTTCTCCCTTCAGAAAAGGTAATAGCAGTGCTTTTGTTAATGAAATCCCTTTTGCCAAAGGGGGAATTGTGGGGAGAGGAGCAAAAAAATCTTTTTTTTTTTCCTGATAAAACTACTCCATATGAAACTTCTTTGCAGGGTAGTTGTAGGATTTTTTTTCTTTTCTGGCTTGCAACTGATACTCTGCTGGCAAATCCCAAAGAATAAAATTTTAAACTTACTTAGCTATTTAGGAAGCAACAAGGCATTTAAACAGATCCAGAAATTGGGAATGTCAAGACACTTCCAAGCAGCAAGACCTTGAGCAAGTTGCTTTTTATTTAAACTGAGTATTTCTATTTTTATCTGCCTGCTTAATAGCCTGAATTGGTGGCTAAGCCCAGACTATTCAGGATTGCTGCATCTTTGTTGCTTGTCAGGTACGTGACACTAGACACAGGCGTGGCAGAAACAAAAGACCAGTACCAACAAACCTAGTTAAGGATGTGTTTCTTTTTTTTCTATTTAAAAATTACCTGTCTCACTGCAATGAAAACTCCTTATCAGGCTAATGTTGAGTGGGATTCCTTGCCATGGCGGTTAGAGCTGTGAAGATGGGAAATCTGTGATTAAAGAGCAGTTTTCCTGGAACACTTTGACTGCTACACTAGGATTTCACCACTTTTTTTTAATAGAAAATCTGGACAATATTTTGCAAACATGCTATTCCATGTGGCTCTGCACTCAAGATTTATACTACAGGGCAATCTAGTTATATAGCCTTTGTATGATAGGACAGATGGATCCTATTACTGCTTGAGTAGTGCTAGCAATTACAAAATCATGTGTGTAAAAACTAAAATACCCATGTGTTTTGTCCCCTGATATAAGACTTGAGATTGTTTTCTACATAACTTTGCTGGAACCGCAACTCTTACAGGCAGCTGAGACACCACAAAAGCCTGTGACAGTAAAAAGGGAGGGGCAAAGACCATTTTCCCAACAGTCATTTTCTTAGCTATTCCACGCCTGTCCTCTCATCACACACTAAGCAACATTTGTTGCCTTTCTAAATTAAGTTCGTTCTCTGTTTCACATGACTTTTGAATAGACAGGCCTGCAGTTAGACCATTCTTTCCAAACTGAAGTAGCTTCAGCCCACTGAAACCAGCAGTAAACTGTAACATCTACCCTGGTAGCTAGTAAGGTTTTCTTATATACATGTGAATACTTAAGTGATAATTTGCTTCTCTTTTACCATATGTTAAATGCACAATTATTAAGATTCAGAGAAGGTAACTTCTTTTAAAAGAATGTGCCCAGCCCTAGTTGCATATCCTATCCTTCTGAAGTCTTAACCTAAACTCTGAAACCCAGTTTCTAGATCTGAAAACCAATCATCCAGATGAAAATTACTCTCCTTTTGATGCTTTCTCTGACGCTGATTCAAGAACCCTTAATATCTAGCCTAATATCTAGCTGTGTCGCATGACCTTGTGGAAAGTTGGTTGCTGAATTGTATTATAGCACCTTATGAATAGCTGATAGACCAACATGCCTGAATAAAAATGCCAAAATTTTTGTGGTGTTGTATCTTTGAAACAAAGCATGCAGAATGAACAACTCAAATGTCAGTTCTTCAGTTTTGGCAGGATATCACATGCTATACTAGATACTGATTGTTGATGTTAGTAGACTCCTCAGAGTTCGTGAGATATGGACAGTCCAAATAAGTTAATAATGCAAGTGACAGGCTGCTCTTCATCATCTGTGTACTAATCATGGGATGTTAGATACATTTAAAATGATTTCCATAACTTGTGAGGTAAAAACCCCCTATTTTGGCTCTTCCTCAAGCTTCTACTTAAGGTACTGGTTACCATCTTTACTATCTTTCCATTTGTGTAAGATGGAAAACTTCTGGCCTCTAGTGGAGAGGTGACACATGAACAATTAACAGAATATGCAAATAAATGAGAACTGAATGGTTTCACCTCCTATAGCTGAAGAGTTGTTGGATAATAACAGCCGAAGAGTCAAACAGTTTCTCTGATGCTCCTTGCAGAGGAGTTCTGAATTTAAAACAACCTCATGTGAATACATGAGTCTGTTTCCTAAGACATTACACTCCATATTTGAGAATTCCAGGGATTACCTGTCAGTCTGTTTTTCTGCAAACAGCAGCTGTTTGACTTTAAGCAGCAAAGCAGGTAAAAAATACAGATGTGCAGCCTTGTACACTGTAGTAGTAAAATGCACTGGCCAACTTCCATTTTGGAAAAGTTACCTCTACTTTCATGGTTACAACTCTTCTATGTGCCTTAATGTACATTAAGGAAAAAATGAAATTAACTCTAAGATGTGTGCTTATTAAAACTCTGAGTTTAGGAATTAAAAACCACTAGTAAATAAAGGAATAGAAAAATCACTAAAACTGCATGTATATTTTCTGCATTAAGAGTGAAATGAAAATGTCTGTCTTAATTGGAAAGAAATTATGACCTCCTGGTTGGAAAAGGGGTTTAGAGCTGCTTATGTGGGTGTGTTTCTGTAAGTAGGCTCTGCTTTATAAAGCTTCTGTATGCTTTGGCTGTGACTACTTTATGAGAATCATTTTGGTTGTTTCTCTTTTTGTAAAGGACACTGAAGCCATGAAAAGAGCTTTAGCCTTAATAGATTCAAAGATGAATCAGGCAAAAGGTTGGCTGAGAGATCCAAATGCACCTCCAGGTAATAGTTAAAAATAATACCACAAACTATTAAAATTTTTAGAGGTCTGAATAATTCTGTTTACAATGAAATTGCCTTTAAGCATAAATAACACATATAGAGTAGATCATTCTGAAGGAACCTATATTTATTCCTTTCTTTAGATACTGGAGTTTGAGAAAGTTGTGTGTAATGACCTAGAAAGCTTTGTTTCTTTTCAGTTGTCTTTGTAATATATCCTGTGTAACACATGACTTTTCTTTGCATTCCACTAGTGAAAACAAAAATCCACAAATGGCATTGACCAGTATATAACTAGGGTGATTGCTAATACTTAAAATACCTCCTTCTGTATTTTCAGATTTGTATAGCTTCAGATTTCCCTAACAGAATCTCTTTATCATTTCTCTTTCAGTCTTGAAATCAACTTTTTAACATCAGTTTCTGCCATAAGTACTGTAATTACAGTACCTTTATTTATATAAAGGCGTTGTCTGTGTACACATCTTTATAGTGGAAAAAAAAAAAAAACCAAACTGGATAGAGGCCAGTTCCATTTGGACTTTGTAAGGCCTTATCTGAAAGACTTCCTCTGAATTTGAAGCCAAAATAATACAGATGTAAAAGTTGAAGTGAATTGCTATCTGTGGAGCTGCTGCTTATACCACTTCTGACCTCATTCCCATTGCCCCACTCAATTCCAGAAACTTCAAAATTATTTTCAAAGCTTCTGTCATTCACACTGGCAATTAATGAAATAAACTACTAAACAATCAGTAGCCCTGGACAAATGTGAAGTTAATTGTAGTCCTTACTGCAAATCAGATTTTACTGAGTGTGTTACTTAAGGTGTCAGGGTATGTTGCAATTAAAAGGCATGTTGTTTTTGCATCTTCTTTAGCCAACTGTCAGACATAAAACTGTCTGAAGTTAAGGCCGCATGAATTGTACCATGTTGCTCTTTTCTTTCTTAGCCTGAATTACAGATTCTATAAATGGAGACTTTACAGAAATTTAAGTACAATAACAATGACTAAATGACTTGAAATACATGGCATATGATGCACATTGAGGTTCTGCAGTATCCTTTCAGAAATACTGTCCCACTATAGTTGTCACATTTGGTGTGTATCTCAGTTTTTGATGAAATAAGCTTTGTATTTTCAAGGCTGAACTTAATGCATTTAATGTGGTGGGACACGAGACAAGCAGTTGACTAGTCAGGAAATATCTGATTTGTTTCACTAACTGATCTTAGGGGATGCTGGTGAGCAAGCAATAAGGCAGATCCTCGATGAAGCTGGAAAAGCAGGAGAACTATGTGCAGGCAAAGAACGCAGAGAGATTCTGGGAACATGCAAAACACTGGGCCAGATGACTGATCAACTGGCTGACCTCCGAGCTAGGTAAATCTATTATTTTAATGGACTGTTTCCAGCTGTATTTAAAACAGTTTTGCTGAACTTGCAGCCGCCATCTGCGCTTGAATTAATCTTTCTACTCAGCTTTTAACTCCTCAATATTTGAACAAAAAAGTGCTGGAGATTTTCTATGGTCCTGTAAATTTGTATTGCTAGCATCCTTTTCACTATTTTAAGAAGTCTTACTAGTAGCAAATAACCTTTAATCTATTTTCTCAACATGATTGAGTCATTTAAAGCATCTTATTGACACTTGCAGCCTTGCTGGCCTCACTTAGGTAAGGTGAGACATACCTTCTCCAGGTTCTGACTGACTTGCAGCAATCTATAAATGAGGAGATAACAGATGTTGCCCTGGCTGTATCCTCAGATAGCCTTACATTGTGACACTTGAAAAGCACATTCTTCTGAGGATGCTAAAAGTCAAAAAGGAAAATATGTTCTGAGGTTTAAACAATTCTTGCTGTGGTGTTCCCGCTCGGTGGGGGAACATCTGATTAAATTATTTCTTGCAATAGCTGTTGGGATGCTCATAAAGACTTCTTGTGGCCTCTCCATTAAAAAAGAGCTTTGTTCAATCCTGAGCTTTGTTCAATCCTGATCTGAATCTGTGATGTTCTTTTTGTCTCGAGCAGAGGACAGGGTGCTACACCCATGGCTATGCAGAAAGCACAACAGGTATCACAAGGTCTGGATTTACTCACTGCAAAAGTAGAGAATGCAGCTCGCAAATTGGAAGCCATGACAAACTCTAAGCAGGCAATTGCTAAGAAGATTGATGCTGCTCAGGTACCACTAATGATTTAGTAAATACTTCAGAACATGATTACATTACCGCTGAGTCTGTTACACTGACTTACTGCAGCTGTTCCCAAACGCAACACAGTTACTTCTTAGGAAGCACATCCAGGGACTTTGGACTGCCTAGGGAGGTGGTGGACATGCCATCCCTGTAAGTGTTTTAAAGAAAGATTGGATGTGATGCTTAATCACATCCAATGTGATGGTCTAAGCAGACTTTATTGTGGCCTTTGAGTACTTACAGGGGCCTGTCAGAAAGATGGGAACAGACTTTTTAGCAGGGCCTGTTGTGTTA
>JANIJG010010082.1:12000-56345 GCA_024611175.1 Megaceryle torquata | reverse complement strand
CCACAGCTTTGAAACCCCTCCAGGGATGGGGACTCCACCACTGCCCTGGGCAGCCTGGTCCAGGCCTTGACAACCCTTGCAGGGAAGACATTTTTCTTCATTTCCAACCTAAACCTCCCCTGGTGCAACTTGAGGCCATTTGGTAAAACATACTCCCTTTTTTTATTTTTTCTCCTCCCTATTTCTTAATACCCCTCTCCTGGTACCCAGGACAAGCTGGATGGAAAGCAGTTGGCCCCTGAGGTCCAGGAGACAGGAGTACTTGCCATGGGCTCTCTGGTCGGCAAGCTGTGTCAGCAGAAGCTGTGTGGGCTGCAGGTGGGTCCTCTGCAAACCTCCATTCTTGACTGTTTTGGACCTCCTCCAGGAGCACCTGAAATCTCTCCCATCCCTTCCCTCATTCTCCTACTGTTTCTGCCCTCCCTCAAACCCTGAGCAGGAGGTGAGGCGTGCGGTGGAAACCATCCTCAGGGGATTAAGTAGTGCCGAGGAGGAGTCTGAGGCAGTCATTTACCTGCTGGCCCTGGGCAATGCTGCACTTCCTGAAGCCATCTCCACCCTCCTTGACCATGCTGAGGAAGGTCCCACCACCATCACCACTGCAGCCATCTCTGCCCTGCAACGATTCCCCACTTGGCACATCTCTGACAAGGTATGAAACAAAGCTGCCAGGGCTTGGTGCTCCTCTTCCCATTCAAAGCCAAGCCATCGGGATGCAAACAGAGCCACCATTTGCAAATCACCACCCTAACAGTATCATTTTCATTGCCCTCTCACATCAGGTGAAACAATCAATGAGGAGGGTTTTCCATGAGAAGAGGAAGAGCTATGAAAAAACCTGTCGCCTGGCTGCTGCAGAAATCCTCCTAGGTAATCAGCCCTCACCCATGGATGTCATCAACATCCTGCTGGCCACCAATGAGATGGAGACAGAAATGGCAACGTTTCTGCTGCTGAAGGTCCAGAACATCCTGCATGCCAGTGACCACCCAGCAAGGTGGGTCTGGAGGGAGAGGTTGCATTTTCCCCCAATTTTTTTCTCCTCCTCCACACCCCAGCTGCAGCATTTGACCCAGTGTGCCTTTAAAGATTGCTACCATCTCCTCTTGGAGCTGGCACTGGGGCTGCCTGGAAATTCCCAGCTGCGGGAGGAAGAAAAACTCGGGTTAACTAATACAATTGACACCCAGCCAGCCAAAACCTGGCATCCCTCCTCATCCTGCCCCATGGAAGCAGGACACAGGCTTGTGGACTTCAGCAGAGTCCTTGGAGGCCAATGCTCTGGCTCGCAGGGCGGTGCACAATTTGTAACCGTGTTAATCTTCCTGTCTGCACAAAACAAACCGAGCGCTGACATTTCTCAGAGTTCAGCAAAAGCCACACAAAAATATCTGACTGGTTTATCCTAATAAACTGGAGGAGAGGGAAATTCCAGAGCTGCCCATGTCTGCTCATTGCCTTTTTTGCTCACGCTTCTCTGAGCAACTGAGAGAAATAGTTTGGAAATTTATATGTCCTTCTTTGTACAGTTTTTGTAATGATCACCGATATTCCCCATTCCTGGTGCTGACATACCCCTTCCCTCTTGCTTCCAGGAAGATAATGAAAGACATCATGAGAGACCCACGGATAAATAATTACAACTTTTTCTCAAAAGCCGGCATCTCCTCGTCTTTCTCAGGACCTCTGACAGGTGATACCACTGAGGGCACTCATCCTATGGCCCCCTCAAACAGCTAAAAGTGGGGCTGGTGGGGAAAGGCAGCTTTCACAAGAGGCCTTGGCTGTACAGAAACACCCCAAAATCTCAGTGTGATGTTTCTGAGCATGCCTTCCAGCATCAGCTGAAGCTGGCTGTTTGCCATCACCTGAGATGATAGATAGATAGATAGATAGATAGATAGATAGATAGATAGATAGATAGATAGATAGAGATAAAGTTCTTCACTCTGAGGGTGGTCAGACACTGGAACAGGTTACCCAGGGCAGTTGTGGATGCTCCATCACTGGATGTGTCAAGATCAGTCTGGACAGGGCTTTGAGCAACCTGGTCTAGTGGGAAATGTCCCAGCTCATGGCAGGGAGGTCAGAACTAGATAATCTTTAAGGCACCTTCCAACCCAAACCATTCTATATATGCTTTCTCTGACACCCCTACAGCAGGAGGGCTGAGCTGAGCCACTCACTCTGCCCAAATCGCCCTAATCTGTAAGAGGAACTTCAGCTGGAGGTGAAACTGATGGTAAATTGTAGGTGGGAGTCTCTGTGCTTTTCCTGAGAAGTCAAGATATTTAGCTCCATTCCCCAGTTCCTTAGGTATTTTTAATAAGCTCTTCAAAGAGGAGAATCCTTGTACTGAGATCAAAATAACCAAACTTCAGAGAGTGCAACAATCCACACTTACTAAATATCTGCTTAAATCTTCACCACTCAGCTCTCATTACTGCCCCTCTTCAAATGAGCTCAGTCTGGCCTTGGAGGGACTAGATGGAGGCAAAGCCAACACCTGGAAGAAAAATACTGCAATGCTAAATCCTTTGATGATTGCAAGAAGGGAAGGAGATGGTGCAGATAAGCTTTCACCTCAGGATAAAATAGATTTTTCAGATATTGAATGGCTACTGTATGAGAACTGTGCAGGTCTGTCACCCTGACCATAGATGGGACAGGACTAGCTGTACAATCTTTTGAGGAGGCTCACAAATTATTAAGGAGCAATTGGGACCCTGCACTGGCCACTGACCTCCCAATTCCTGCAATCAATCTGGACGATTCTTTTATGAAACCACCCCACGGTGCTGCGTGCTGGCTTGGTGGCACCAGGCTCAGAGGACACACTTGCCAGGATCCCAGCCTTGCACATCCCTCCTATGGGCCCTGTATTTTCTCATCAGCCTTCATCCCCTGCTGTTGTTCTCTCACTGAATGGTGACTCATTCACAAGAAGAGATGCTCCAGGCACTGCCCAGAATTGTTTATGGGCATCTCTCTGCCTTTCAGTAACCCAGGACCTGCTTTCCACCTTTGGGCTGGACCTGCTGTTTTTGGAGGGTGGATTCCTGAGGAAGAGTGTGTCTGACTTCTCACTGTTCAGCCGTGGCCAGCAGCTTCATGCAGCTCAGGTGACAACACCAACCCAGTGATGCCACTGCCCTATCTGTGTCCCCTCTGAACCTCCTTACAGTGCTTGACCTCACCTCTGCAATCAGTGCGCCCCACATCAGAAATACAGAAATGCACACACTCCCCATCACCAATGCAAAGCCAGACAGACCTGCTCTGGAGAAGGCAACCCCCCACTCCCCTCAGAACAGGGGATGTGACACCACCGCTGCATGGTGTTCGGGGAGAGCTTGGATGCCCCATCCAAGCCACCCCTCACTGTTCTCCTGCTTCAGAGTGCCTACCCAAGGGCTGGACAAGTATAGCAACTCAAGTAGCATTGTGGGATAGAAAAGGAACTTTTCACCTTTGCTATGTCTCCACTTCTGTGGTTTAGGTCACTATTGAAGCACAAGGGATGGAGTCAATGCTGGGAGAAAATGTCGTGGAAGGTGAAGAGGAGACAGAGCTCATGGCTGGGATGTCTGCCATCTTCTTTGATGTTCAGTTGCGGCCAGTTGTCTTCTTCCAGGGATATACAGACTTAATGGCCAAAGTCCTGTTAAGCAGTGGAGAACCTACAAGCGTGGTTAAAGGGAACCTCCTGCTGATGGACCATCACCAGGTACTGGCTGGGGGGTGAGGGGGAAATAACCTCTCTCCACACCAAATCCTAGTGAATCCTGCAGCATAAGCCAGTGGATTTTAGGTATGTTACTCACTGCAGATACAGATCTCAGAGCAAGGTGACACTGACAGATGTCTCTTGTGGTTGGTAGAATAGCAGGATGGTTGTCTCTGCCATGGGACATATGTGGCTTGAGTTCCTCCCATGCAAGGGGTTGGGATAGGCAGTGCCAGCAGCCACAACTCACTGCTGGTATCAGCCACTCAAACAAGAGTAGTGCCTGATCACAGCAGTGTCTGCCTTCTCCATCTTCCAGGTCATTCCTTTGCAGTCTGGCCCCCAGGTGGTCATCAAACTCCAGGGTGGGCTGGGGCTTGACATTTCAGCTGACATGGACATGAGCATTTGGGAGCAGGAACTGAAAACCAGCATCAACACAAGGTCAGTGGGTGGGAAACTGCTTGGATCTGGGGATATGGGGTATCTGGGTGGCTCAGCACCAAGCACAAGGGATGGGCACCTTTGATGGGCACCTTTGATGGGCATTCCACAGCCCCCTGCTCTTCTCCTGCTGGGTCCAGCCCTTCCAGGTGGACATGCTGGGTAGGAGTCTGGTGGGCACTGGTTACACACTCCTTTTCCATGGCCAGACCTAACATTCAGATGCTTATGGGGTTGTTTGGTGCCAGTGCATGGTGCTCAGCACACGGCCATTGCTCGGTGACCAGACCCATGTGTTACTTTCTCACAGGGGAAGCCTCACCATTGATTTCCAGGCAGAACTAGATGCCCCTTTCCTCCAAGCCACCCTGAGAAGCCAGACAGAGGTGGAGACCTCAATCCACTTTGACAACATGCTGAGGTTTTCAGGAAGCCCGGTGCTCATGTGCCTGCAGCTGAGAGAGGAACAAGTCCCATACAGGTAATCTCTGGATATGGCCAGATACTGTAGAAACATCATTACATGCTTGAGATAAAGGAGGACTTCTTGGGGAGAGGAGGGAATTAACGATTGTACGCTTAAATAAGTGGGGTGGGTCAAAACCAGTAGGGACGAGGGATGACACCACAAGTTCATGATGACATGGGTGGAAGTACCATACCTAGACTGTTAGGACAAAGTGAATAAGGTGGTTTGGGAGGATGACGAGGTTCAGCAGCCTCCTGACCATCTTGCTGATGCCTTAATCCCACAGAGAAATCTTCACAGTTTCCAAGTCTGCCGGGAGCCAGAGCAGCACAGCTCGAAAAGGCAGACGGAGCACTGTGCCTGGGCGGGAGTTTGCCTTGCACCAGGCCAACTCCAAGGTCTGCAACCACCTACTGACAGTGGAAGAATAGGGGTGTCCAAGCACATTGGGACTGAACAATTGCCACCTCACCTGCCATGCACCCCAGTTCACCTGATGTGAACTGTCAAGGGCTCTGCCCACCTCCTCCACAACCATCTTTTAATAAGAAAAATGCTGCAGTAAGGGCATCAGAAGAAATCACATGAGGAACTGCTGTAGAACAGCCAGAGGCACCCTTTGCTGGAGCTGGCAGAGCCAAACCTGCTCTCTTCACCCCGAAGGCAGAGAACTCTTCCCCTTCATGGGAAAGAGCTTGCTGGAAGCCCACCTGACCCCTGTAAAAAAAAACAAACCTTATTTTGCAAATTAATTAGTTCCTCAGAGCCCAAGAAACCCTTTGTGCTCAACTGCCACCTCCTCTCACCTTTTATCAAAGCAGTCAGGAGGGAGCACATCTGCAGCCAGCACAGAGGAGGTTCCCCATGGAGGGAGTGAATGGCCCTCCTTTAATGCACAGTTTTGTGGCTGCCAGATTGTCCAGGAACATGATAAAAATTATTTCTAGAGAAGGTGTGAGGGTTTTAAGTTTTGGGTTGGGTTTTTTGTTTGGTTGGTTGGTTTGGGGTTTGGTTTTTTGTTTATGGAGTGGGTTTTGGGGTTTTTTTTTTTTGTTTGTTTGTTTTTTCAGTTTTTTGTGGGGTTTTGTTTGTTTGTTTTTTGGTGGGTTTTTTTGTGGGTTGTTTGTTTTGGGGTGGGTTTTTTTTTATGCAACCAGAGACATTCACCCCAGAATAATCCTCAGGGAGAAAGGCAGAGAAGCCAGACAAAATGCTTCATAACCTGATGCCAATTATCGTGTGTTCTTTCCAGATTAATTGAAGGTGTTTGCATTTATTTGCATACAAAGGCAACTCAGCTTGGTGGCATCTTCTTACTCCCAGGGGAGTGGGAATTTGCACTCTGTTGCTAGGGATGCATCTGATGCCACATCAGGCAGCAGGGGTGAGGCCAGGGGTGAACAGTTTGCATTTCAGTGAGGGTCAGATTTACATTTAAAAAAAAAAAAAAAAAGAAAAAAGAAAAAAAACAAACCACAACACAACAAAGAAAGGCAAAAGAATGTGGCCCATAGAGCTTTCCAAAAAATTGGGAAAATGAAGGCAAAGTTAAAACAGAGCAGAGGAAAGGGGATCAAATTGCAAGGGACCTTGCTAAAGAACATGGAACAGGAGCTCAATCCTCATCTTGAAACAAGGATAACTGTCTTGAAGATGGATCTTAAAAATGAAGAATCAAATGCTGGAGACCCACAAGCTGCTGGACAGTCTGGAAGGAGATGGGGGAACTCAAGCAGAGACTGGCTGAAGGAAGAAGGGAAGTGATACTGGTGTCACCAAGGCACTAAAGCATCTCATCACAGCTCTGCATGCCCCTCCTAAAGCTGATCCTTGGAAACTGCTTCCTGCTCTAGTGTCTACACTTGACTTTTGCTACGTTTTTCCCTCTAAGACAGGCAGGGCTGCAAGACTCATCTGAGGTTATAAAATACAGCTTGTAATTAGAGACCACAAGAGCACAAGCATTTTAGTCATGGCAAAGAGTGGAATAAAAAGGTGGTTTGAGATTACCAGGACTCACAGCATGGGGCAAAGAGGCTGGAAGCAGAGAAATTGGTACTCTAGCAGGGGTGGCATACAGAGCTGGATCTGAAGCCAGCAATGCTCAGCTAGGAAATCTTATGGTTTCAAACCATGGGCACAAGCTGCCAAGGTATTCGGGAAGTCCTCTGTCCTTTGGGTTTGGTTTTTTTTTTTATGAGTTATTGCTGGTCCAGTCCATCCTATAGGGCAAATATAGATGCTGGTCACCATGGAGGGCAAGAGATCATGTTAGACTGATGCTGTCCTTTATGGATTTGAGAATCTATCACAGAGAGCTTGGACGAGCATTACAAAGCTGTTACTTCAGGTAAACATCCTTCAGAGTGAATGTTTTTCAACCCAAACTGGAAAAGTGAAGTAGTGGGGTCACACCTCCATCCCATCCCCTTCATAGAAGCCAGCGCGTATTGGATGTGCATTTTGCTGGCACACACAGATTCAAAACCCATCTGTTTAGAGGTGGCTTCTGCCTAGAGCCTCTCTGTCTTCCTTTTTGATCCAAAGTTTACATACTAACAGAGAAGCCTCTGGCCTCTCTTATCGCCTGAACAGCAGTTCCCCTTCTCTTTTAATCAAGGCAGCAGATGCAGATAAGATTGCCTCAACCCTACACCCAGGAAGACAGCATTCCAGCAACAAAGAGAGACAGCAGCTTCCCTTTTCTGCTGATATTTGGGCTCTTTTGGTGACCATTTGGGAAAATTACGATTAGCTCCTAGTAAATATTGTTGTTCTGGTTTGCATTCTTCTCTCAAGTTGGGCTGTTATCAGCCATAACCACCAAACATCTCTCCAGCACTGGAGGAGGCTCACAAGGAAGCTGTATTGAAATGTTCAGTCCTTCCTAATGAGAATGTACCTTTGAAATATTTTTAGCCCTTTCTTTTTGTATTATAAAATGTACTTTTTAAGAAAAAAAGAGGGACATTGAGCTTTTTTTTTTTTCCCCTCAAATTATGAGCCTGACAATGTAACACTGGGTCTCCTGGTTCAGAGGGAGGAAGCTTGTCTGCTTTTCCATCTGGAGACACTAATTATGAGTGTTTGAGCTATGTACAGAAATAAATGCCATGTGTTTTTATATTTTCTGTGTTTGGCTCTTAACTTTTCTAGGCATGCCATTGAGAAGAAGAGAGGTGTTGAGAGCAACTCCCATAACAAGCATCTTGGCCAAAGCTCCCCAGGGACCTGCTTTCTAGGTCCATATTTATTGTTCCCCAGAGACACATAGCTAAATACCCCAGCAGGGCTACAAGATGGGGTCACAAAAGCTACCCCAATCCCAGGAACCCCCAGAGCACCATTGGGGATGACAGCAGCCCTGCAAGAGGGTTCCTATGAGGCCAAAGATGCTGCCTTATCCTCTCCTGCCAACTTCTGCAAAAGGTATTGGAGGCCAGCCAGAATTTTGCTTGAAAAATTGAAAATCAAGGCTCTTCTGATTACAGAGTGGTCTTGCTTGGAGCAGGACTCAAGGACATGCAGAGTAATTGCCCTGGGACTTGCCCTCGGGTTTGAACAAGAGGATCCCTGCTTGACCGTGGGAGGAGGGAGCCCATATCACCCTTGTTGCAGTGCTCAGCTTTCTGCAAAGCTGCTGATAGCAGCTCTGAGTCCCATTGGCTCCCCATCTTCACCCTTTCACCAGGAGCATCCCACTATTTCCCATTCCTCAGGATATGGGCTTACTCAGACTATGTTTTACACACTGATGACCTCCTCTGGTATTCACCACCCCTATGACCACCTATGGACCCGCACAAACCTTTATCCCCATCCAAAACCATGCTGCTCTACCAGGTATTTTGGGAGGACTATTTGGACCTAAAACCTCTCAGCCTCAGCATTTGCACCCCATCCAAAGCCAGGAGGCACCCACCTGCCATTTAGGACCTTTTCCATTGCTCTCTTTCCCCCTTCTCCTTCTGATCTAGGAGATCTAGGGAAGCAGATCTGTCACTTGGCTGAGGTTTGCATCACACAGTCTAGATCAGAAAATGCCACCCTTACTCCTTGAGATGGGGAGAAGATAATATTGCTGATGGGAGAGCTCCTACAGCAGACCAGTTTTGCTCTAAACAAATAAGTGAGGTTTGCTTGCCACCTGCACATGAAGAGACATCAGTGTTCAGGGAGTGTGGAAACGCCAAAAGATTTTTAGTCCGTGCTTTACTTCAATGCTGAGCAATAGCTTTACCCTAAATTGGTTCAACTTCTAGTCCTGGAAAGATGATATTTGTCCTGACAGAGGGACCAGGTGCTGCACAGAAACATGCTTCCAGTCCCCTTGGAACTGGTGAGGCCATTTCAATGGGGATTTTACCAGTTTGCAGTGCCTCTGAAAGTTTTGCTCTACTGCCAAGCCAGCAGACCCTAAAGTTTCCAAGGTTACTTCTGGAGGTTTTTTTTCCCCAGTTCTGGTTGGATGCTTAAACAGTACAAAACACTGAAGGGACACGTGCCTTTCTGTAAAATCACACGTGGCTCCAAACCCTGCCAGAAGGGACCTTTCAGCACCAAACCACCAGCACTGACTTGATTACATACATGGAGCTGGAATGCAGCACTGCGTGGGGCAATGAGCCACCTCAGTCGAAGGGGACAGGAAGGGTCTTGGCCACGAAGAGGAGAAATGGTTAAGAGCCTCCTCCCTCAAAGGTACATTATTCCTACAAGCCAACTTCATTACAGGCTATCTGACAGGAACAACGAGGGAAGAATTAGCTGCTGAAGTTCTGCCTTTGCCTCTGGAAGCACCAGTTACAAGATTTGAATCTCACATGTGCTTAGGAGCTGTAGGATATTCCCTGAGGATCAATCCCAGGAGGTCCTAAACTGAGCTGTGCAATTGATGGGTCCCTAAAGGGTCCTTGTATCTAAAGGCAGGGAGAGGGATAATCAGGGAGAGTCGGGGTGCCAGATCTTATTCCTAGTGGAAGTCCCACATGGCAGCAACCATCCAGCCCCCAGGGATTTTTCAGGGGATTAGAGGCAGGGCAGCCCAGAGCCAGCACCTCGGAGCAGGGTTCCTACCCACCTCTTCAAAGGTGGCTTTTCCTGTGGAGCTGCAGATCAGCAGTGACCTCCAGTGGCTGCAGCCAAACCCGGTGGACATGTCAAGCCAAAACCCGTCCGCTGCAGCCTCGCAGGGGCTGGGTGCACGGCACCCTGCACCTGAGGGTGTCCCACAGTCATCACCCAACGTCCTGGGACCTTTGCATCAGCAGGCGATGGACCAGGGCTGACTCATGGCAGCCCCTCACCACTCTGAGCTGGGGTCTCGTGTGACATTGCCACATTCTCCTGACCTCCAGGTTTGCCCTCACAGGCAATTTTTGATATTTCCTTTTCCCTGTTTATTCCCAGGACATCTCGTACAGCCCTCGGGAGAGCGTAGGGACAATGCTCACCAAACGAGGTGATAAAACATTATCTGCCTGTGTTACAGCTGTCTGCAGAGACAAAACTACCAGGAGAAAGTGTGCACAAAAGTGAGAGGAATGTGTGAGTGAGAGAATAGACCATGGGCAGAGCCCAGCTCTCTCTGGGAGCTGGCAGAGGGGCAGGTTTAAAGCTCTAGGGCAACTATCTCACCAGCCACTGCTCTCTCCTTCCTAAACTGCTTGCAAAGAAAATGTTTTCTAACTGCTGAGCCACACAGAATCACAGAACAGTAGGGATTTAAAAGGACCTCTGGAGATCATCTCATCTAACACCCCTGTTCCACCAGGGTCACCCAGAGCAGGGTGCCCAGGATCGTATTGTCCAGGAAGGTTTGGGATCTCTCCAGAGAAGGAGACTCCACAACCTCTCTGGGCAGCCCGGGCCAGGCTCTGCCATCCTCACAGCAAACAAGTTTTCCCTCCTGTTCAGATGGAACTTCCTGGGCTCTCTTGTGCCCATTGCCCCTTGTTCTGTCACTGGGCACCACTGAAAAGAGTCTGTCCCCATCCTCTTGACTCCAGCCCTTTAGATATTAAGCCCCTCTGAGTCTTCTCAAGGATAAACAGCCTCAGGTCTCAGCCTTTCCTCAGCACAGAGATGCTCCAGTCCCTTTATCACCCCCAGTGACTCCCCAGCCCCCATGAAAAATCCAGAAGCAGCAGTTTGTAACTCACCAAAGGATCATTAAACACAGAGCTCTGGTAATAGCATCTCCCACAGCCCATACTCCCCCAGGTCTGGGGACTCTGGTGGCCCTCATAGTCAGTGTTCCCTATACCTGGTGTCCCCATGCCCAGTGTCTGAAGTCTCTCCTATGCCTTTTAAAACCAAAAACCCTCCTGAACAGCTTGCCCAAATATTCTGGCTGTTGACGCCTCAGAAACAGAAGGTGATTACTACCATTACTTCTATGAAGTTTTAATAGGGAGAAGCACATTTTCCATAAGCATGGTTTTAACAGCAGCATCCACACTCCCAAGAGCAAAGCCACATTGCTCTCATAAAGTCATAGAACCACAGAACCATTTTGGTTGGAAGACAACTTTAAGATCGAGTCCAACTGTTAACCCAGCACTGCCAGGTCACCACTGAACCATGGCCCTCAGCACCACATCTCCATGGCTTTGAAGCTTCTCCAGGGCTAGGGACTCCACCACTGCCCTGGGCAGCCTGGGCCAGGCCTTGACAACTCTTTCAGGGAAGACATTTTTTCTTCATGTACAACCTAAACCTCACCTGGTGCAACTTGAGGCCGTTTCCTCTTGTCCTGTCACCTGTTCCTTGGGAGAAGAGACCGACCCCACCTGGCTCCAACCTCCTTCCAGGGAGTTGTCGAGATTGAGGTCTCCCCTGAGCCTCCTTTTCTCCAGGCTCAACAACCTCAGGTCCCTCAGCTGGTCCCTCCTCACAAGACTTGTGCTCTAGACCCTTCTCCAGCTTTGTTGCCCTTCTCTGGACATGCCCCAGCCCCTCAATGTCCTTCTTGGAGTGAGGGACCCAAAACTGAACCCAGGATTTGGGCTGTGGCCTCATCTGCCACCCCATCCTTCCCTCCATGTAGGTGCTCCCAGTTGCCTTTGCCAGCTTAGGTTTAGCATCACAGTACTTTATCAAGCGGCACTTGGGACCACTAAAGTGTCCCATCACATCCACAGCTGCCTGCCCACGGCAGGAGGAAAGGCAGAGACTGCTCATTCAGAGGGAAGTGTGGCCTTTCCCTCCAGCCCCTCCTCTCGCTTGCCTTGTCCTTGAGTACTCCTTATTATTATTATTATTCCCAGCTGCTATCTGGCAGTGTGGTCCTATCACCAGGTGCCGTCCTTCAGGCTGGCTATAAAGGCGTGCTGGGATGCAGCATGTGCCTGGAGGCAGCCCTGCTCCTGCATCATGTTGCAGGCCACTGTCAAGCTGTGCTGTGGCATTGCCCATGACCATCTCCGCCGCCTGCCTGGTAAGCACCGCTCACCTCCCCTCCCACCTTGGGAAAAACAGGCAGACAAGAGGGTCCTCAAGGAGATGATGAGTCTGTGTCTGATGGGCATCCCCTTGGGAGGTGCTCACTTGCAACAGGGAGATTTAGATTAGATGTAAGGAAAAAAACCTTATGCTGAGGGTGGTGAGACCCTGGCCCGGGTTGCCCAGAGAGGTGGTCGATGCCCCATCCCTGGAACCATTCCAGGTGAGGTTGGTGGGGGCTCTGAGCAACCTGCTCTGGTTGCAGCTGCCCCTGCTCCCTGCAGGGGTGTTGGCCTAGATGGCCTTGAGAGGTCCCTTTCCACTCAAACCAGTCTGTGATTCTAGTCCATGATCTCCTTTGCATGCTCTGTGCTCACCAAAGCCTGCGTGTCTCTCCCCTAGGCTTGAAGACAACAGCTCTTGCGGTGACACAGAAGGATGTGAAAGGGCTGGTGGTAAGAGGATCCCATCTCCTGCCTTCCGGAATTCCCCATTATATCCAGAGGCTGATGGGGAAGGAGACCGGTAAGCTCAGCCCAGGTGTTTGGGTACCACGTTGCTCACAACCCCCTTGTACCATGTGATGGAGAGATGCATTTTAAAATGCACCCCTCTCCATATGATTTAGCCCCTGTTTGGGGGGGGACAGAGTTAATTACTTCCTCACTGCTGGGCTGGTCTCCAGATCTGTGGTCCTTTAAAAGCATCCCCCATATTGATGGCAAACTGGGTTAGCAGAGAGACCATGAGCTTCTCAGAAGGTGAACAGCATCTGCTCACCGCGCAGGCAGCCAAAGCTTTTTGCAGAGGCTATGGGCACTTCTCAGCATTTTGTTGCCTGTCTGTCATGTCTCTAGTTCCACTGCTTACCTAAAGACTTGAAAATTGTCAGATTCACACAGTTGTTTTTTGAAGTGTGGCTTGGTCCAAAGGCTGCCTGTGCCACATTAATGTACCCAAGCCATGTGCAATTTGTACCACAGCATTACTGGGAATTCATTTGGAAAGTGATTGCGAAAAGCTTTCCAAGCACCAGCACTTGAATGCCAGGGATGCTCCCAAGAGTGAAATTTTCTGCACCAAGAGGTGCCCCAGCCCCAGAGGGGACCAGTTGTGTGGTAAGAGCCCAGACTTCGTCTCAGCAAACCCCTCTGCTCCAGCTCCATTTGCACATCTGCACCTGCAGCCACGTGTGCAGGCAAAGCCAGGGAGGGGGGAACCTTTTCACATGACCCTGCCTTGCTCCTGCAGCCAGGTGCCCCGAGCCCACCAGTGATGTCAGCCCCAGCCGGTTCTCCAGCGTGGACTTCTCCTACATCACCCGGGGCGAAATGGCCCTGCAGCGAGCACTGAGAATCCTGCAGCATCATTCCACCTGGCAGGCAGAAACGATGCTGGTAATGCCCGGAAAACAGCTCAGGAGTAGAAAATGAGTCTGGGGAGAGGAGATGTGCTTCTCGTGTTCCTCCTGCTGGAAGAGAAGCCACGGGTGCAGGAGATGTACCATGCAAAAGTATGTGTGGCAAGGAGGGGTTCCAAGTGAACCTTTGTTAGTACGTTCACAAATCTGAAAAGTAAATAGGCAGCAGAAAAAAGCTTGGAAGGAGAAACTCAGATAATTGTGCTCCTGGGGAAAGCCAGGACGATTCTGCGGGGGGAAAAAAAACCCACAAAGAAAAACCACCAAAGCCCCAAAAAACTCAGATGTAATTTATGGTGTTTGTTCATTAAGCTATTTGCTGAATTGTTTAATTTAGCTAGAAGATTAAAAAACCCCAACAACCATAGCAGCTTGATTTAGATATAACAGCTTTTGCTTGTGAACCAGGGGGTGATGAAGAAGAGGACTAGGATGATTTGTTTCAGCCGGTAGCTGATGCCTCTCGGTGCATTTGGGGTTAACACAGGCTCTCTGTAGGTCACAGGTTGCCCAGAGAGGTGGTCGATGCCCCATCCCTGAAACCATTCCAGGTCAGGTTGGCCTGGGCTCTGAGCAACCTGCTCTGGTTGCAGCTGCCCCTGCTCCCTGCAGGGGGGTTGGACTGGATGGCCTTGGAAGGTCCCTTCCCGCCCAGACCAGTCTGTGATTCTACAATTCTCTGCTCTCCCAGGACACCGGGGCCACTCTGTCCAGTGCTGCCCTCCCTGGCCTGGGCAAGGTGTTTCGGGCAGAGGTGGTCCTGGCTGTGCCAGTGGCACAGCTGCACCAGGAGCTGTTTGAGAGGATCGAGCAGATGCCCCAGTGGAACCCAACCCTCAGCCGGGTGAAGGTAAGGTGGGGAGAGATGCCATGTCCAGGGCTTGGCATCACCAGGACTGCTAGCATCCAAAAAATCGTATTTATCAAGGTTTTTAAGATTGCTGAAGGCTTAAAGCTAATTCCACATTCCTACAAGAGCAGGATAGTACCTCAGGGAGAGAAGCTGTGCCTTACTGGCATGGCACTGAGAAACGTGCCGTTTCCAAGCTCCTTTCTCTCCATGGTGCCTGTTCACAAGGTTTTGGCTGCACAGGAGGACTCAGATATTGCTCAGACTAACATCAGAGGAGAAGCTGGTCAGGGGAATCAGACACCTCAAAAAAAGAGGCAAAACCAAATACACAGTGGCGACCTGGCAGTGCTGGGTTTAAGGTTGGACTCTATGATCTCAAAGGTCTTTTCCAGCCTAAACGATTTCTATGATTCTCTATTATGCTGTGGGGGAGCACCCAGGAAGCTTACATGTTGTCTTGGGTTTCTCTTGATTATTTGCTTCATTTCTCAGCTCCTAAATCCCTAAGGAAGCTGCCAGCTTCAGAAAGCCTCCCCGGCATACCAGGTGCCAGCCCAAAACCCCTGCCTTGCTGCTGCTTCTGCTCACTATGCTGCTGTCCCCAAGGTGGCTTAACATCGCCTGGGCAGGAGTAAGGGGGTGGCAGGGACATCCCCAGAATGGCAACCTCAAGGAGCCTAACTCCTGGGGCTCTCCTTGTTCTGGTAGGTGCTGCAGCGCATTGGGACAGACACACTGGTGACGCATGAAGTCACCACTCCGAGCCCAGGCAATCTGGTGGGCCAGCGGGACTTTGTGAGCGTGCGGCACTGCGGGAGGAGGGATACAGCCATCTACCTCGTGGGCACCACCACCCACATTGAGCTGCTGCCCTTGCAGGAAGGGTGCATCAGGTAAAGCTCCCCTGAAGTGACTGTAATGGGGTATCGCGTCCCTGCAGACGGGAGATCATTGCTGCAGCCATGGTTCTGCACTGGGCACGGCAACGGAGGCACGCCAAGAGCTACCTCCCTGTTGTGTTTGCTCTAGCATCTCCTCACCCCCATTTTTCCCCCACCCTGGGGTGGACCCCAACTGCTCGATCCATTGCCCACCGCAGGGCTGAGTCCCGGCTGAGCTGCATCGTCCTACAGCCAGTGGCAGGGGACCCCAGCTGTACCCACTTCACCTGGCTCCTCAGCATGGACTTGAAGGCAAGTGCCACTGTGTTATATGGGGTGGGACAGCAAAGGGTACACATCCTGATGTGCAAATGCACCCTCCTCCATGGGTGGGTACCCCAACAGGACCAAATGCAGGATATTCTCTCCCAAAGGGCTGGATTCCCACATCTGTCATTAACCGCATCCTGCCACAGTCCCAAGCAGACTTCATCGAGCACCTCTGCCAGCACCTCTCTGCCACCACGTGCCCCTGAGCCGTGGGAGGACAGGCTCTGCCTGAGTACAAGGGACATGGCCTGAGCTGGAGACCTGCTCATGGCCACATCTGCCAGTGATGGGGCGAGATGGTGCAGCCACCAAGCAGCCCCGCACATGGAGGACACCCTCCACCCAGCACCACACTCCTGCTTCCAGGCTGGAGCCAAGCATCTGCAAGCCAGGGTGACCGAGGCAGCACTGCACCTTGGATTAAGGGGCTGCCTAGAAGCAACCTAGAACCCAAACCTCACCTGTGAGCAGCAATGCTAGCTGGTGTTCGGCATCGCTCCTCCCCGCCGCGCACGGGTGAAGGTACCGAAATGCACCCCAACACTGAGCAGGGCACGGGTTGTTCTGGGGCTTCGGCCCTGCCCTGGTTTCATCTCTGTATTTATGACCTGACCATGGTATGAATGGTCAGCACAAGCTCAAGGGCTCCTTTTGGCCTGAACCAGTAGCACATCTTTATTTATTTTTACTAACATCTATATGTGTGTACATATATACACAGAGGTTTTCTCCTGCTCTGCCAACAGCTGCCAGCACAGCAGACCTGATAAAACCTCCAGCGGGTTTTGTCCTCAGAGGATTCCCAGGAGTTCACCAGCCCTCCCAGCAGCAGGGAGGGCTTCTTCAATGATCCCAACATTATCCTGCACCCACGCACCAGGAGCTGGGTTTCAGGAAATGCTCTTACAGCCACTGCATAGAATCATAGACTGGGTTGGATTGGAAGGGACTGTTAGAGGTCATCTAGTACAACCCCCTAAAGGCAGCAGGGACAACTTCAGCCACAGCAGGTAGCTCAGGGCCCTGGCCAACCTGACCTGGAATGGTTCCAGGGATTGCAGGGTGCTTGTAATTTATACATCTGTGAGTTTTGCTGGGTCTTTGGCTTATTTAAAGGTAAAAAAAAATTAAATCTCAAACCAAGTCATGTGAAACTGACTGGATTGAAATAAAGGTGTTGGCTCACTGTGTAAAAACCATTTCAACAACCACACACAGCTCACACTCAGGTTTTGCCCCCCTCACCCAAATAAATCAACAGAACAAGATTTTGATGTGGATTTATTATTTTTTTTTTTATTTTACATTATGTTAGAGTTCAAAAAAAAAAAAAAGAGAACCCAACAAAATTAATAAATATTAAAAGTTAAAAAGCTCTGAATCTCGTATGTACAAAACTTTATACATCACTGTAACACTGGACAAAGGTTACATCACAGGAATGACTTGGCACATCCACCAGGCCCAGAAGGACGCCCAGGGGGACCAGACACACCCTCTCCTCCCAGAGACAGGACCAAATCCCTGCTGGGAGCTGGGCCATCACATCGCTACATCTTCCACCACCCCCACCAGCTTTCCATGAGAAGCAACCCAGCCTCAGCCCGCCTGGAATAAACACCCAGTGCTGGGTCCTGGCCCTGCAGCATCATCCGCATGTGGCAGGGGGGTGTGTTTATCGCACCCTGCTTTAAATCTCACCCACCTCTTCTGTCTAGAGGTGGGGGGGTTAGCACCTGCAATGCAGCCCTAAAATCCCCACCCCCCCCCTGGGGGGACCTTGGCTGGGGTGCAATGGGGCTGGGCCAGTCTTGAGCCACAGCTCTACTCCGAGGTATAGCAAGGAACCACTGCAAATATTCCTACTGCAGTAAAGCACTAACAGCACCGAGGGGAAAGGTGCAGCTGAGAATTTGGGAGGAAGGAGCGAGCACACACATACACTGAGCCCTGGAAATGTTACAGCCCATTCTGGAGGGGGGAAGTTTTGGGTTTTATTCACTGCCTCCAAGTTTATGGTGGGCATGTGGCTGTACCCTCAAAAAAAGCCTTGCTCAGCCCTGCCTGGAGCCAGCCCAGGGCTGTCCCAGCAGCAGAAGAGGGCCCCACAGCACCAGGGAGAGATGCTCCTTGATAGAGTAACTGAAGTGTTATCTTTGGGACAATAAATAAATGCTGGCACCCCATCGGAGGGCACTGCTGGGGGCCAGGCTGGCCTGGGGCACAGTGCTGGCATCAGGAGTCCGAGGGATGAATCTCACCCGGTACCAATACTGGCATGCCTCAGACCAGGGCACCCTACCAGAGCATTTCATAGGCATCCCTCTGTCTGTCCACAGTTGGGTTTTGAAGGGATCTCTGGAGATCATCTCGTCCAACCCCATGCTCCAGCAGGGTCACCCACAGCAGGGTGCCCAGGATCATGCCCAGGCAGGTTTGGAATCTCTCCAGAGAGGGAGACTCCATTAATCTCAATCAAAGCACATACCTCAACTTCTCCCCTGCTGCAGTGCACACCAGACCAGCAAAGGCAGAGGAGAGTTTGAACGCTGATGAGAGGTCCTCCAGGATGCCCACCTCAAGTTTCTTGCAGCCACATCAACACAACACTCTGCCCTGGCAGCACTGAAAGCACCAAGCTAGAACACAAGTGTGCCTTAAAACCCACAGATCTCCCAGTACAAGCACAGCACCCCAGGGTGCCTCACCAGCAAGCCCAAAACACCTGCAGAACCTACCCAACACTGTCCCTAGACATGCCCCATCCTGCCAGTGGACGCACCGACACCAACACCATGTATGTGCTCCTGAGAGATCCTGCTTTGCAATGCCAAACTGATCTACCAGCCAAGTCTTGCCTTCCTCAGACTCCACCTCTCTGGCCCCAAAACCTTTTCCCTGCCAGCACTCCTGAAGGTGCTGGATACCCTCAGCTGAGAGGCTGCACACCCCCAGTCACCAAAACTACAGCAGCCCCCTTGGGGACACTTCAGGCTGCCTCACCTTGTGCTGGGGAGGTTTTGAGGACTGTAACTACTCCAGGTAGATCCCGTGCCTGGACACCAAGCAAGCTGCATGCAGCCCTAGGCTCCTAAAGTGCTGTGCATACATTTAGTACTTGGCACAATCATTTTTTACTGGCATTGATCACCTCCCTTGCAGCCCCTCCCAAGCAACAAAAAGGACACAGATGCACCTTCCTCTCTCCTTTCTTTGTAACTGCCCCTAAAATCCACTCCTGGCTTCCCAGCCGTCCCCATTTCCCTTCGAGAGGTGTTGATGCCCCACAGGCACTTGGGGAAGAGGGTGCAGGAATCAGGCTGGTGGGCCTGAGGAGGCTGGACATCAGTACCAGCTCAAGGCTAACCAAGGGCAGGATGGGCTAAAAAGTCACTGCCAGGCGACAGGCATTTTTTACATGTATTTTTGGTCTTTGACCTTGTTCTTATTGCTCACAGTAAAGCTGCCTGGACCATCTCCTGCCCATCCTGCAACTCAGGACAGAAGCTGGTCTATGGTTTTTCACACCCCATCTTCCCCCAGACATGAGGCACTCTCAACCCCAACAGAGACAGACCAGGGCAGCAGTTTGAGCATTTCCTGACATTTCACACCCCCTACATCACCACCTCCTTCCAGCTGCTTGCCCCAAGCTTCGAGCACCAAGACTGGACCACAGAGTCAGGACCCTCCTTTCCAGAGCATCTTATGTTGCTGCTTGGGGCAGAGGGAAGGAAAAAGCAACATTAAAGCCCCTCTCCCAAACTTTTGTAGCACCTTGGGAGGAAGCAGCCAGTCTATACCCACAGCCAATCCACTGTTGCTTGTTTTTTTGCTCCTTTTCACCTTTCTTCTGTGGCACTGTCAGAAAAAAAACATGCCACACACAGCTGGGAGGGTTGGGGGAGGATTACGAGAAAAGAAGGTGGTTTTCCCAGGAATTTCTGGGTGAGCTGGGTCATTTCCAAACCTGGCAGTGCCAGCTGTGAAAACCATCACTGGAAATGGGGAGAGAGAGGAGAACGAGGAGGAGGAGAGGGAGGGAAGCAAAAGGCTCCCCCTGCCCCATGGTGAGGTGGGTCCAGAGCAGGTTACCTGGCTGCCTGGCTCTTGCCTGGCTCGCTTGGGGCCGGCAGCCCTCCAGGGTAAACACCACTGCTGGGCATCCCTCCAGCCCAAGGTGTCGGGGTGGGGTCCCCATTGGCTGTCCCCCAGGCAGGGCTGGTGGGGCCAGGAGAGAGCAGCGGAGCTGGGCTGGGAGCAGTGGTTCCTGGGGGAGTGCTGGGGTCAGTGGTGGAGGGCAAGCCGGTGGTGGAGGTGGCTTTCTTGCCACAGGATTCACAGCAGAGCTTGTTGTAGCCAGGGATGGAGCAGTAGCGAGCCAGGACCTCCATCTGGCAGAAAATGGACTTGTCTCCAAGGCAAGGCTCCCCTGGAAGGGGGACAAAGCAGTGTCAGCCAACACAAAAGATGAAGATGGCGTTAGGCTACCACCCCTGCAGTTTTCTGACAGTCCCAAAGGTAACTAGGGTGCTGCCAAGCCTACTATAAGCCTTCCAGTATTTAAAGGGGTCTGTCAGAAAGATGGGAATAAGCCTTTTATCGGGGCCTGTTGTGAAAAGACAAGGGGTGATGGTTTTAAACTAAAGGAGGGGAGATTTAGACTGGAGAGATGGAAGACTTTTTTTTTTATGCTGAGGGTGGTGAGACCCTGGCTTAGGTTGACAGAGAGGTGGTCGATGCCCCATCCCTGGAACCATTCTGGGTGAGGTTGGCCAGGGCTCTGAGCACCCTGCTCTGGTTGCAGCTGTCCCTGCTCCCTGCAGGGGGGTTGGACTGGATGGCCTTGAAAGGTCCCTTCCAATCCAAACCAGTCTGTGATTCTGTGATTCATTCTACAGCTCTCTGCCCCAGCTGGCAGTGCTTGTATAGGAAGGCAGGGTGAGAGAGTTGGAAAATGAAGCCAAAGCACTTGAGGCTTATGTGCCCAGGGGAAAAGGAAAAAAAAAACAGGGATGCTCCAAACCAACATCTTAAATCCAATCATGAAGCATCTCACCCCAGCACTGGGAGTGAGCAACCTCTTGCTTGGAGAAAGTGACAAAAGCCAAAAGGCATCACCCTGCTTGGGTAATCATAGGAGGATGACAAAAGGTTCAAGGTAAAAAGGAAAGAGCAAGATATCCAAGAGTAGAACATGGTCTCCAGCCCAAGGCAGTGGAAACTGCAAGATCTCAGACTCCACGAGATGGCAACCGAGTGTTGCAAGCAGAGCCATCAGGGAGGCAGCAGTGAAGGGTCACACTCCCCAGAACCATTGCTGGATGTGCATCCTCCCTCCCACCCACCTGCATTTCCCACTGGGAGTTGCAGAAGGTCTTGGGAGGGTTCTCACAGGAAGCATCACCCTTACCCAAGCAGGGACACTTACTGGAGGAGATCTTGCTAACGGGGTTTTTGGCTCCGTCCTGGGGCACACGCTGCCCTTTGGGTGTGCTGTGGTCACCAGCATCAGTGCTGGTGGTGATGCCAGAGACCTTCCCTGTGGAGAGAGCACCACAACGCCCAGCTGTCATGGGAGGATGGGGCAATCAAAATCCCTTGGGAGGGTGTTTTTGTGGGGAATTTTTTGCTTTTAAGGGATCCCCTTAAAAACAAGGCCCCTTGGGGACCACACTGCTGGGGAGAGTCCAGTGGAGGCTATGAAGGTGCTGAGGGGACTGAAGTATCTCTCTGCCAAGGAAAGGCTGAGAACCCTGGGGCTGCTTAGCTGGAGAAGCCTGAGAGGGGAGCTGATCGATAGCTAAAGGACAGGGGGTCAAGAGGATGGGGCCAGACTCTTCTCAGCAGTGCCAAGTGACAGAACAAGAGGCAGTAGGCACAAACTGGAGCCCAGGAGGTTCCATCTGAACAGGAGGAGAAACTTGTTTGCTGGGAGGGTGGCAGAGCCTGGCCCAGGCTGCCCAGAGAGGTTGTGGAGTCTCCTCCTTTGGAGTTTCCAAACCCGCCCGGACAATGTGATTCTGGACCCCCTACTGTGAGTAACCCTGCTGGAGCAGGGGGGTTGGACAAGATGATCTCAAGAGGTGCCTTCCAACCCCCACCATGCTGGGATTGTGGTTCTGTAATTGGGGAACATCCAGTCCACCCAGCACTTAGCTACCAGAAAAAAAACCAAAATGAACTCCAGGGTGCCTATCTCCAAACTGACAGAAAACCCCAAACTATCTACAGCAAATACCAGGACTAAGAACAGAAAAATGTAAAACTTTTGCTTTTGCAAAAATTTTGCTTTTGCAAAAAAATTGCTTTTGCAAAAATTTAACCCTTTCTCTGCCACCAGCATCAGGGACATTCAAGCCAACCTTCTTTGCCAGCACTCCTCCAAAGCTGAGATGGGCTGGAGGCTTGCACGAAGGCACGTATCCCACCCTCAAGTGTCATCTCCTCCTCGTCTCACCTGGGCAGATGGCCACGTGGCAGCCCTGGACGGTCTCTGGCTTGTCGCCCTCACAGCGCCCGCCGCTCTCGCTGCCTTTGCACACCACCTGCCGCTGCTGGACACCTTCCCCACAGCTCGCCGAGCACTGTGCCCAGACAGACAGACAGTCAGGGGGCAGCCAGCATGCCCCAACAGCCACTCCCAGTGGGATTTGCAGATGATGAATCCTTGGGGGATAAACTGCTTTCTAATAAGGGCTTTCAGTCCTCATCTTCAGCAACTCCACCCTGCTCTCCGCTGGGGTTCACAGGGATGCACCTCAAATCCTGGGTTCAGTTTTGGGCCCCTCACTCCAAGAAGGACATCGAGGGGCTGGAGTGTGGTCAGAGAAGGGCAATGAAGCTGGGGAAGGGTCTAGAGCACATGTCTTGAGAAGCAGCTGAGGGACCTGGGGCTGTTGAGCCTGGAGAAAGGAAGGCTCAGGGGAGACCTTCTCACTCTCCACAACTCCCTGGAAGGAGGTTGGAGCCAGGTGGGGTTGATCTCTTCTCTCAAGGAACAAGCAATAGGACAAGAGGAAATGGCCTCATGTTGTGCCAGGGGAGGTTTAGGTTGGACATGAGGAAAAATGTCTTCCCCACAAGGGTTGTCCAGGCCTGGCCCAGGCTGCCCAGGGCAGTGGTGGAGTCCCCACCCCTGGAGGGGTTTCAAAGCCATGGAGATGTGGTGCTGAGGGACACGGTTTAAGTGGTGGTTTGACTTGCTATATTAAAGGTTTCTTCAAACCTGAACAATTCTATTCCATGATGCTACACCCTATCTACTTTTGAGTTTCCCCACAAACCTCTGTGAAAACATCACCAGTTCCTGTACCCTTATCTCCATCCCTATGAGACCTGCCTTTTCCACAAGCACCTGGCCTTCACTCCCAAGCTCCTATATACCTCCTCCAGACCCCACCATGCAGCTGGGTGCTTCCTTCCCATCCCCAGCTCACCTCAGACCAGGCGCCTGTCCTCCACTGTGCTGGGCAGGGCAGGCGGCTGCAGGGCCGGCGTGTCTCTGGCCGTTGCCCAGGGCAGTACTTGGTGTGCAGGGTTCGGTTGGTACCATCTTGAAGGTGTTGCACACACAGCACCACCCGTGCCTGTACCCCCAGCTTGCCACAGGACCTGCTGCAGGGACCCCACTCCTCAGCCACCCACCTGCCAGGGGAAAGATGGACACGGCGAAGGTGTAAGAGGCAATGCCTGTGCTGGGATGCATCCCAAAATACCCCCATAGAGGGTTTGGGAGCACCTCAGGCTGCCCAGGGAGGACTTACGCTGGCTGGGAGCACTCCTGGAGGTTACAGCGTCGCCGGATCGGCTTCGGCTTCTTGCCGTTGTCACAGAAGTTTCTGTGCACCATCCGGTTGTCGCTTTTCCGACGGCAGCCGTACTTGGTGTACTGGATGCCTGGAGGGGGGACACAGAGAATGGGCAGTGGGGCAGTGGGTGAGGGGGCCCCACCAGCTCCCTGCCCAGTCCCTCTCCTGCATTCCTGCCAGGACGTGTGCTCTTGGATGTCACCGCTCAGGTGGGACCCAAGTGGTGCTTCACCCAGGCTTGCAGAGGATGCTCGTGTGGGTGCCGGACCCTCCCAGCCTCCTGGGATCACTCAGGCTGCTGCGGGTTGCCCATGCAGAGAGGGGTGAAGCAGACTCTGCCTTGCTCCCCCCTCCATCTCCTCAGCTGCTCTTCCAAAAACCCAGATCAAAACATCAGTTTTGTGGTGGAGCCACAGCCAGCACAGCTTCTAGTGAATTAAAAATGTGGCTATTTCTCCAGATGGCGGGGGGAGGAATAAAGCAGCACACTGCAAGCCCGGCCAAAGCTGTGCTCGGCTTCAATATAGAATCGGTGAAAGGTTTGGGTTGGAACGGACCTTTGAAGGTCATCTGGTGCAAGCCCCCTGCAGTGAGCAGGGACATCAGATCCCACTGGCCGTACGGAGGCAAGGCTTCCATCAGCAACCCCCCCAGGCACACATTATTCCTCCCAGAGAGAAAAATCCAGCAATAACTCTGTCAGGATCTCCCATGTACTGCCTGCCCTCCATCGCAGCACCTCCCAGGGTGTGCACACCTATTTCCATGCAAGCTTTAGGGGCTGTCATCTGCAAGACCACTACTCCTTGGCTCAAATTGGGCTAAAAACAGCCAATGAATTAAAAACTTAGAGCAGGTACATGGATAGACAGACAAATGTATGCACACATGATCACATAAGCCTGTTTTGATAAGAAATCTGCCTAAAATGCTCATCTAGACTGCTCTGCAATAATAGCTTTTAACACTCATATTCCCTGTGGTAGGTTCCCCAAATTAGAGGTACCAAGAACATGGTTATGGGTGTGGGGAAGAAAGTCAGGCCTCCAAGAAGTGCAAGGTCAAGGTCCAAAGCCTTGTGATGTGTGATCTTGGGGAGAAACACTTGAAAACAGCATCTGCATGCTTCCAAGCCAGAGAGGCCCTGAAGCATTCACACAGGAAATGGCCTCAAGTTGCACCAGAGGAGGTTTAGGTTGGACATGAGGAAAAATGTCTTACCCAGAAAGGGTTGTCAAGACCTGGCCCAGGCTGCCCAGGCCAGTGGTAGAGTCCCCATCCCTGGAGGGATTTCAAAGCCATGGAGATGTGGTGCTGAGGGCCATGGTTTAGTGGTGACCTGGCAGTGCTGGGTTAATGGTTGGACTTGATCTGGAAAGTCTCTTCCAACCAAAACACTTCTATGATTCTAACATGCCCAAGCATCCTCCCAAGCATATGCTGTAGACTGCAAAGAAAGAAAAGCTACCTCCTCCACACGCCTTGGAGCATTGAGACCAACTCTTGAGGGCCCATTCATAGGAATCCATCTCCTCAAGCAGGACATTGTTGTTTCCGATCATAGGCAGCAGGTCTTCATGGATGATGTACCGGTACATCAAGCTGCTCCTCGCCTCTTCTTCCTGAGGGATGACCTGCAGGCAGAGGGAGGACAATCAGAGAGGGGGAAGGAGAGGAAGGAGTGATGCCATTGGAGAGGGAAGGCCAGAGGAGGCCATCAAAGAAGAAAGAAATGAGTAATGACAACATGGTATGGTATACACAAGAGTAGGAGAAACAACCCCCATTACTACCTCAAACATGATTAGGTGGGCTCTGAGCACAGAGTCTGTCCTTCAGGAACATACTTTTTATCCAGCTGTGGAGAAAAACACTGTCCAAACATCCCAACAGCTTTGGGTCGTGTGCCTCTGGCCTCTCCCCTGACCTGCAGGACCACAGTCTACACATAAAGCCATTACCAGCCATGGAGATGGACAGTAGTTCAAAACTCTTTGAGTACCCAGGGAACCCAATCCCTAACTCTCCTACTTCCCTTCTCAACCAAAGTTCTTCCAACACTACCTCGGACCACCTTTCCTCTCCATACTGCAGGGTGATAGTCATCCCCAGGACCCCCAGAGGATGTGTCAGCCAGGCTTACCAGAACACTGATGGCCTCATGCAGAGGACCGCTGGTTTTCAGGCTCTCCTTGCCATGTTCAACAGTGTATTCCCACTCCAAGCCCATCTCAATGAACACTTGGCTTTTGGCTTCTTTGCCCTTGGCATTAAGGATGAAGTTAGATGTGGCTTGGTTCTTAACAGCTGGAAGAGAAAGGAGGTATTTCAATGTCATTTCCTCTGGTCACTGCCTTTGAAGGGCAGGAATGACTCGAGTAAGATCCTTTGTGTGTGAATTATCAGAAAAGGATCAAGAAAGAGGTAGCAGGTGAAGGGAGAAGTGACCTACAGCATACTCACCAATGCTATGAGATGATGGCTCCAACTCTTCTATCTGAAGGTGCCTTGCCCCAGCTGGAATATCAAACATCTTCAAAACACCAGCTGAAATGGAAGAAGGAAGGATGAAGAGGGAAGAAGGAGCAGGTTTGCTCCAACTGGACAGACAATTGGTCACCCTCACATATGAATCATAAAACCATAGATTGGTTTGGGTTGGAAGGGACCTTTCAAGGCCATCCAGTCCAACCCCCCTGCAGGGAGCAGGGACAGCTGCAACCAGAGCAGGTTGCTCAGAACCCTGGCCAACCTCACCCAGAATGTTTTCAGGGATGGGGCATCGACCACCTCTCTGGACAACCTGGGCCAGGGTCTCACCACCCTCAGTGTAAAAAAGGTCTTCCATCTAATTCAAATTTCCCCTCTTTTTAATTTAAAACCATCACCCCTTGTCCTGTCACAACAGGTCCTGATAAAAGGCTTATCCCCATCTTTTTGACAGTCTCCTTTCAGTACTGAGAGGCTGCAGGGAGGTCTCCCCAGAGCCTTCTCTTCTCCAGGCTGAACAAGCCCAACTCTCTCAGCCTGGCATCACAGCAGAGGGGTTTCAGCCCTCACATCATTTCTGTGGTCCTCCTCCAGCTGATCCTGACCAAATTTGCTCCCAAACCCACCCAGCCCACTCACCTGGCTGCTTAGGTGTCTTGGCCAGCGTGCCCTTCACCGTCCGGCAGTGCGAATTATCCCCCCCACAGACTCCACACTTGTCATCCTGCTTCAGGGAACCGACCTCCTTGTCACAGCCAACATGCTGTCACCCATGGGGAAGAGAAGACAAGCACAGGTTTATATACCTGCAGCTCATCCCATCACTCCACCATCCCCCACAGCACTTTGCTGCACACAGGGTCAGTCCCTGGGCTAAGATACGTGCCCCCAGGGGGTAGTGGGTAAAGGGGATCATAGAATCACAGACTGGTTTGAGTTGGAAGGGACCTTTCAAGGCCACCTAGACCAGCCCCCCTGCAGGGAGCAGGGACAGCTGCAACCAGAGCAGGTTGCTCAGAGCCCTGACCAACCTCACCTGGAATGGTTCTAGGGATGGGGCATCAACCACACCTCTGGGCAACCTGGGCCAGGGTCTCACCACCCTCAGGGTAAAAACTTCTCCCTTCTCTCCAGTCTAAATCTCCCCTCCTTTAGTTTAAAACCATCACCCCTTGTCCTGTCACAACAGGCCATGATAAAAAGATTGTCTACATCTTTCTGACAGGCCACTTTAAGTACAGAAAGGCTGCAATAAGGTGTCCCCAGAGAGATGCACATGCTCTGTCCTGGACAGGCACAGGCCAGGGACAGTCACACAGTGGCCATCAGCTCCTCACCACGCACTCGCCCCGGACGCAGATGCTGTAGGGGTCTCGGTAGCTGCACCGGGTACCATCGTGAACAACCTGGTTCATGAAGACCACATCCCCTGTTCCCTCAGACTGGCAGATCAGCTCACACTTCTGAGCATCTGTGGCAAAATAAAAAAAGGGTTTGTTGAAATACACAGGGTTGATTGAAGAGAGAAACCAATCTCAACTTGTAGCCAGATTTCCAAAGCCTGGACTATGCATGTGCCTTATTCTGCTGTGTCCATTTGCTGCTCAATCGCCTGAAATTTTGCCCTGCATTCTTGGGAAATTAAGAGAAGACAACTGCCCAGGACACACTACATGACCCTGCAGTGTCAGACACTTGGCTGTGTCCATGAGGAATACCAAGCCAGGAGCTGGCTCCCAGTTCAGCCCAGAGTAGCACACTCCTCACTGCAGCTCTGGGAATGAGTAGATGAGGCCATTACCCTACCATCTCCATGAAAAACAAGCCTGCAGCCTGCCAAAGCACACAGAGAGTGGAGATAAAACTTTCAAAGTAGTGCAAACAGATTTATCTCTGGCTACCATTAGTAGAATCATAGAATCATTCTGGTTGGAAGAGAACTTTAAGGTCATCAAGTCCAACCATTAACCCAGCACTGCCAGGTCACCACTGAACCATGGCCCTCAGCACCACATCTCCATGGCTTTGAAACCCCTCCAGGGATGGGGACTCCACCACTGCCCTGGGCAGCCTGGGCCAGGCCCACCCCTGCTGCGCTGTGGAATAGGACCAAGAAGGAATAAGACCAAACGCAGGAAGCAGAGCAACACCCATGTTTCTCTACGGGACACCTGAGGCCAAGGACAAGATTTTGATTTTAAAGACCTGGCTACCTGATGCTGGCTTATTGTGCTCTAGTTCCCAGCTCAGGAGCTTTCCATAACCCAACATCTGCACAAATGGCACAGTCTCCATCCCACAATGACGCCCACAAGTGTAACCTACTCTAGAATAGAAGGAAATTTGTCTACTACTCCTTTTCTAGGACCTGCCATCGCTCACCATCGTGATGCTCATAGGGAAGCCAGGTATGTTTGCTGTTCTGGTGGGTGTAGTAGGAGTTGCGCTTGGAGCACTGCTGGGCACGGAAATCCTGGTAGGGCCCCGGGCACTCCTCAGCATTGCACACTTGGTACTCATAGGTGGATCCTGGACAGTGACGTCCACCATATGCCGGGCTAGAAAATAAAGCAGGGGGGGTTAAAAAAGCTTCAGGGGCAGAGGATGCTGTTCAAACACAACCAAACGCAAGGTACAGCTCATGCAGGAGTGGATGTCCCCATCCCCACCAACCAAGAGCACAAGGGGAAGAGCCAGGAACCTCTGGCTCTTGGTCCCTTCCAGCCCAAAGGCAGGAGGCAGAGGCCAAACGTACGGCGGGTTGTCACAGCTCCGGCTACGCGAGCGTACGCCTCCCCCACAGGTCCTGGAGCACGAGCCGAACTTGGACCAGGAGCTCCAGCTGCCATCCTGGCTGTATGGCTGCTCCGATGTCTTCCAGATGCAGTGTCCCTTGAAGCACCACTTGAAGGGAGGAGAAAGAGGGGTGAGCTCCATGCCTGCCTCTTCCAAAGCATTTAGCACCAGCAAAGAGAGCCCTCCTGCACCCACAGCACTGCAAAAATGGCTCACCATTTGTAAAGCACGGGAGGCAGGTGCTCTTCATCATGCCCTTGGACCTGCTCCTCCCATAGGAAGCAGGATCAGGGCATGGGAGGGATGTGCCCGATGGCATGATGAAGAGGCAGGGCTGCCCTCCAGGCTGCTTTGGGGACAAGCAAGCTGCATCATTTCATAGAATCACAGACTGGTTTAGGTTGGAAGGGACATCTAGAGGCCATCCAGTCCAACCCCCCTGCAGGGAGCAGGGGCAGCTGCAACCAGAGCAGGTTGCTCAGAGCCCCAGCCAACCTCACCTGGAATGGTTCCAGGGATGGGGCAGCAACCACCTCTCTGGGCAACCTGGGCCAGGGTCTCACTGCCCTCAGTTCTAGAAAATGTCTTCCTTCCATCTAGTCTAAATCTCCCCTCTTTTAGTTTAAAACCATCACCCCTCATCCTGTCACAATTGTCCCTGATAAAAAGATGTCCCCATCTTTCTGATAGACCCCACTTATAGACCAACTCAAGCAGCCCACGGCTTAGCTCTGAGAGCCCAGCCCATCTCCACAGCCAGGAGTCACAGGAGAAAATGCAGCAGAGGAGCAGGGATTAGCAGGGTGGACTCCCAACACATGTGGGCTGGAATCTGACCTAGAAGAGCCTGCACAGTGGTGGTTTACCCCCACCGGGTTATACTGTTGTGTTTTTCTCCACTGTTTGCTCGTTCACAAGTGTTTGGGGTTTTTAAATCACAGCTGGAATAGCATGTGACAGAGGAGGTGTGATTTGCACCAGATATGACACACACGGCTGCACAGAGAGAGAGATCGGGGTGTAGAAGGACAAATCCATGCAAAAGGCTCCTGAAGGCACAAGCCTGGGGCATGCAAAGTTTCCTCTGCAAACAAATCCCTTCTTTTTCTTACCCTAACACCCATATTTTTGAAATCCTGGATTGTGTTTTTCTCTCCAGCCAGGCTGCCTCTCCCTACCCATGCAGGTCCTCAGGCAGGGACTGAATTACACCTGAGTCTGAGATTGAAGCAGGGTCACCCACAGGAGGGGTACCAGGATCGCATTGTCCAGGTGGGTTTGGAATCTCCAAAGGTGGAGACTCCACAACCTCTCTGGGCAGCCTGGGCCAGGCTCTGCCACCCTCCCAGCAAACAAGTTTCTCCTCCTGTTCAGATGGAACCTCCTGGGCTTCAGTTTGTGCCTATTACCCCTTGTCCCGCTGCTGGGCACTGCTGAGAAGAGCCTGGCCTCATCCTCTTGAAAGCGACCCTTTAGCTCTTGATCAGCATTGATCAGATCCCCTCTGTCTTCTGTTCTCCAGCTAAACAGCCCCAGGGCTCTCAGCCTTTCCTCAGCACAGATGCTCCAGTCCCCTCAGCATGTTCACAGACTCTGCTGCACTCTCTCCAGTAGTTCCTTGTCTCTCCTGAACTGGGGAGCCCAAACCTGGACAAAATACTTCAGATGTGGCCTCACTAGGGCAGAGCAGAGGGGGAGGAGAACCTCCCTCGATCTGCTGGCCACACTCTTCTTAATGTACCCCAGGAGCCCACTGGCCTTCTTGGCCACAAGAGAACACTACTGGTTCATGGTGAACCTATTGTCCACCAGGACTCCCAGGTCCTTCTCTGCAAAGCTGCTTTCCAGCAGGTCAGCCTCTCACCTCTACTGGTGCAGGGGATTATTCCTCCATTCCTACAATTGCCCTTGTTGAACTTGTTGAGAATCCCTTCCTCCCAGCTCTCCATGTCTTACTGCATATCAGGTGAATAGGTGTTGGATACTTCACACCCAGCCATTCTGCAGCAAGGAACCACTCAATACACGGGCCAGCAGCCCTTCCAGCATATCCACACTTTTATCCTGCGCCAACAGGCATGCTAAGGCAGCCTAAAGTAAAAGCCTGATGACATCATGAGGTTGGATGTGCAATGATGTCATCGCTCTGTTGCCAGGTCCAAAACAAGTCCTGCTCCTCTGCAGAAGCAGGCAGATTAGAAGAAAAACAAAGTCCTCATCTGAGCACAAACTGGGGAAAACAAGGAGCAATGCCAACTAAAAACCAGGCACCCACCGCTCGCTGCACTCAAGGGTGTCCCTGTCCCCTTCCAAAGAAGGGGCAAACAGGTCCAGCCCCTACCTTCCCCTGAGAGCACTCGGTCCCATCCAAGGGTGGCCCTTTCTTGGTCTTGCAGAAGTAGGGATTGTCCGGGTGGCTGCACCACAGCTGCTTGCAAGGGTCGAAGGTGCGGAACTGGGGAGCACAGAGGAGCTGGGCTGGGACAGGGCATCCCAGCACCCCTCCTCACCCCCATAGCGCCTGGCTCTGGGTCTCAGGTCAGGGGGGCACACGATGTGGCCGTGCATTCCCATACTCACCGCCGTGCAAGTTTTGTAACCCACGCCAAAGTCGAAGCGGCACTGCTCGTCCATGGAGTAGTTAATGCCTGGCAGCTCGGGTAAGGTGGGCCACTGGTGCTCAAAGGGGTCATCCAGGAGGCAGTCATAGGAGCTGCAGAGGTGAAGCAGGATCAGTGATAGAGGACTTCCCTCCATCAACCTTTTCCTCACCTCCAGCCCTCTCCCCAGATTCAGATATTGAGAAATTGGAATGATCTTGGCACTGATGCTAAACACCCACTGCTGGCAAAACATGTTTTCAGCAAAAAACAACTGTGTGAAGTCCCCCAGAGACTGTAGCTCCCTAGGGCACTTTGGCACTAGTGGGTACCACCACTGCCACATGCATTCCTCCTGCTCTTCTTGGCCCCAGCACATGGAAAGCTCCTGGCCTGTTTTTACATCTTTTTATTTATGCAGCACAAAACATTTTATAGCCTAAAGGGGCCACAGCACAGGCTGCCCAAAGCAAATGTCAGAAGTCTTTGAGATCTGGATCTGGGCTCCATCAGCACAGAGCTTCTATTGCTTTGTGGACATCTCCAGCTTTTATGAGGCTCCTATTTGCCTCCACCCTCTGCAGCCCAAAACCAATTCAAACTTGTGCAAGGAACCAAAGCTGTGAGTAGAAAAAGGGTAAATAACCTCCCAAGGACACATTTTTTTTTCTCTACTGGCCAAAAACCCATAGTCCCAAAGAAGACCTGCCCACTGCTTACCTCACACAGGAGCTGCTGGATACAAAGTGCCATCTGAAGGGAGAATTATCTCCCTCCTGGTTAAAACTGACTTACTGTATGTAACGGTTGAGCTCCTGCTTGCTGCAGCGGGACCAGTGGTAGCGGTGGAAGGCGGCCTGGACCAGTGGTGCCATGATGCTCCCCATGCTGGTCTCATCAGCACAGCGGTTGCCCTGGCCATCATGCTCCATGCCTAACCTGGTGGGAAAAGCCAGTGTAAAGTCAGGTTCCCAGGGGATTTACAGCAGCCACAGCAGTACAAACACCTGCCCCAGAAGAAAGTCCCTTTTGCAAAGAAAGGGGCACCACCACACGTGTCCTCCCACCAGAGGGGACAGCCAGCTCTGCCCCCATGACTTAGAATCATAGAATCACAGGCTGGTTTAGGCTGGGACCATTAAAAGTCATCAAGTCCAAGCCCCCTGACATGAGCAGGGGCAGCTGCAACCAGAGCAGGTTGCTCAGAGACCTGGCCAACCTCACCTGGAATGGTCCCAGGGATGGGGCATCGACCACCTCTCTGGGCAACCTGGGCCAGGGTCTCACTGCCCTCAATGTAAAAAATGTCTTCCTTTTCTCCAGTCTAAATTTCCCCTCTCTTTTAGTTTAAAACCATCACCCCTTGTCCTGTTGCATCGGGCCCTGATAAAAAGTCCCTCCCCATCTTTCCAACAGGCCCCTTTAAGTACTGAAAGGTCACAACAAGTTCTCCCCAGGCTTACACGTGGCCAGTCTCATGGGCAACAACAAATGCCGAGGAGAAGCCATCTTCATGGTTGAGGGTGCAGCTGCGGAGCGGGTGGCACATCCCGGTCACCGGTGCGTAGCCTGGGTCAGAGAGGAGGGAAGGAGAGAGGAGGAGAGGAGAAAAAAAAAAACTTTTGAGAGAGCAGGGCTGGGGAAATGAAAAATTAAAATAAATCAAACCCACAGCCTGGCTTCAGAAGAAGGAGAAAATAAAGAGGAAAGCACTGAAGCTGCCCAGGTCAGCTGGATGGCAGCCCGAGGACCTTCTCACCCACAGCTGCCAGTGCCAAAAGCAGGCTGAGGTCATGCTGGGGCTCATCAGCATCCTGCTGCCCTTGTACCAAGGCACACAACTGGGCTGGTCAGAGGGCAGCAAAGGGACCCATGGGTGCTTTATTGGTGCTGGTGATCACCACCTCCCAGCCCAGAAATGGCCTCTCCTGCATTCTTCTTTATTAACAGCAAAAATACCCAACAAAAAATAAAGAAGAAAGGAAGAGCGAGAACAGAAAGTGGGAGGTGTCCCCAAGAGCCCCACGAAAAATCCAGGCACATCCACTGCAGGCTAAGGGGTGGGGGGCCCTGCCATACACCCACCCCAGCCCCAGGCATAGGGGGCACTCCCCCTGCCAAACAGAGCTGGGGGGGGACCATGCACCTCCCCAGCCCTCGATCAGTGCAGTGCAGTGGGGCAGCTGTGGGCAGGGACATCTTCCCCCCACCCACTCACCAATGCATCACCTCCCTTTGGGTTTATTTTCCCTTTTCCCCTCACATTCTTTCTGCCCAGTTCCATGAATTCTTGGAACCTTCTAAAATTAATTTTCCTTTTTTTTTTTTTTTTTTTTTTTAGTTTTAAATTGTTTTAAAGACTGACCCTTTTTGGCATCAAAGGGAAGGAAGTAAGTTACTTACAGGTCCCAAGAGACAAAGGCAGGGCAGGAGCATGCGGGATAACTCTGCCCTGGGGATAGGGATGCACAGAGATGAAAGCTCAGAGGCTGAGGTGCAGCAAGAGAGGGGTGCTGAGGAGGGCGGCACATCCCTACACCTGCCCTTCTGCACACAACCCTGGCCAAATTGCAACCACCATGGAGCCCACCTGCCACCATCCTCATGGTGCTCCACACCAAGCCAGCAACATGTGGCTTATCACCCTGGAAGACGGCAGAGAGGAAGGGATGCGATTGCCCTCACCTTAAGTCCCAACCTCAATGAGCAGATGGGTCCCAGCACCACACAGCTGGCCAAGGGTAAGAGATTCAAGCCAAAAACAATTAGTTTCCTACAGTTCTGACCTGAAGTCAACATTTAGTGGGTGCACTGAGTGAATCATGGTGCTGAGGGCCATGGTTTAGTGGTGACCTGGCAGTGCTGGGTTAATGGTTGGAGTCAATCTTCTTAAAGGTCTTTTCCAACCAAAAGGATTCTATGATTCTAAGGGATGGGTTGCTGCTGGACACCCAGAAGTCACCATCACCCCAAGTATGAGGCAAAATCCAGGGGTTTTGGGGTGAGCATTTCTCTTGATATCTCTATTTATCAGCTAACTAGAGGTTTTCCAGAGTATCCACCTGCACTGAAACTTCTAAAGCAAACCAACCTCTCCCATCATAACAATTCCATTTTTCAATACAAATCCAGACATGTACCTCTGAAGGGCTGACTCACACGGTGTTTTGTGGGAAGTGATGGATGTGGTTTTTGCCTGTCCTCCAAGAGAAAGAGGTTGGGTGAACCCAAATTGTTGAGCAAAATGGCCAAGATTAAATAAATACCCAATTCTCATCACACACAGAGCGAGTTCACTCCTGCCTGCAAAGCACCACGTAACCTCAAAGCAACCACTGCAATGACAAGGACCTTCTCAAAGCAGCTTCAATAAATACATTTGGGGTTTTATTTACTGAGGAAGCATTTAGTTTTCATCTTCCCCACATTCAAGTGGACAATGAGACTTACAAATAAACTAAAGCACCTTGAGAAAGAGAGCAGAGAAATGATGAGCTCAATGGATGCTGCAGTTAGAAGGAAAGCAAAAGGTCACAGGCTAAACCAAGAGCTTGAGAGAACCAGATAACTGGGTTTAATCATAGAGTAATGAGTCAAATCCTGGATAAACAATTTCAAAAGAATCATTTTTGATTCCCCCATGAAGTTTCCAGAGGAAAGAGTAAAGATGTGGGAATTTTTGTGTATGAGGGGAGAGTAAATATAACATTTTGTTCCCAACCAAACAGGTTCTGGATGTGTGGATGAGAAATGGGACAAAAGGAAGGCAGGCACTGGTCTTTCATAACTAAAATCCTAGGGACAACTGGTAGAAGTATAAAAGCTTGTCCATGGAAGAACGATGGTGAGAAGTGTAACTACCTGGAACATACTTCATTGGTTAAGATTAGATTAGCCTGAAAACACTTACCAGACAGACAGAGAGGAGAAGCAGCATGTCCTCACCATAGGCATGTCCTCACCATGCAAGCAAGATGCCAGTCAGGCTCTTGCTTCCTTCAAATGCACTTCATTCTTCTGTATGGACATTTATTACATGCTTTCAGCCTCTCTTAGCCTGGGCTAAGAGGACCACGCAGGTTAAGGAATCAGATCAAGACCTGTCCCTGCTGCAGGTTGGACACAGAACTGTAAGGAGTGAGGAGGCATCAAGATAAGCATGGGCTTGACACTTAGGGTCCATTCCCAGGTCCCTGTGACTTAGAGGACTTCAAACTCAAAAGCTTCCTTTCTCCTGGCTTATTGATTTAATCTGTAGGATCTTTGGGGCAGGACCACCTCTGCTTTCAGCTCAGCTTCAGGACACGTATGAGCAGAGCAGATGCTTCCCAACCAGCACGCACACCTTCCAGCAGCAGCTGAAGAAGCCAGCAGGTATCTGCCATCACCTCAGCAAGCCACTTAGATACCATCAGTAAACATATGCCATGAGCAAGCATTGGAGGTGCCACACTCTGGTCTGTCATTGCACATAATCTGGAGCTGAAGAAGGGTGAAAGTGATATAAAAGGACTTTGTTTTGACAAAGAGTCAAAAGGAAGCAACCCATCATAACATATATACATAACATCATATAACAGTAGTTCCTGGGGGGTGAGGAGAACCTGCACCTTGTGCCATGCAAGGACACGGCAGCCACAGGGACTTCTGCAGAAAGCAAACAGCCATCCCAGAGATGTGTGAGAAGCAGGGATCCAGACACACAGGGAAAAGGGAAAGGACATGGAACAAGCATCCCAAGAGCAGGGAATTTCCATTGACCTCATGACTCCTTCCCACCAAGAGGGAGTCCAGTGAGGCTCCCACTTCTGCCGACATGCCAGCAAGGGTCCTCTCACCAATGCCTTTGGACACAGTCACTTGGCCAGGAAGGGTCACACGGCTCCAACCAAGGAACCCAACGCAGGTCAACAGCTCTGTGGGGAGGCCGTTGACATAAGTGAAGCTCTGCTCTTTGAAAGCCAACAACACATTCAAGAGAGCTTCCAGCTGGATATGTCCTGCGCTTCATCCCCTGCTGTAGGGAGACCCTTTTCAGGAAGGTAATCAAGGTGAGGACAGGACTCCTCCACCTCTCCTTCCTTCCACATGTACCAGAAGGACTTGTGCTACAAATCAGTGTGAGTTACCAGCATGCTCATGGTATCAAATGGAGCCTCCTTATGGGAAATTCAGACCTTGCCATCACTGTGGGAAGGCAGTTAGAAGAACTGGGAGAAGTAACCTCTTGTGATGACACCAAAGCATCTGCTTTTCTAACAGAGCCATAAAACACCAGAAGCTTCTCCTGCAAATTTTTGCTTTTTTTACCTAGGCCTCTAACTTATCAGCCCATATCAGCACAGCCTCTGCACCAAGAGGGTGACAGGACTACTGCCATTGCTCCTTCCAGCCTCCTCTTTGGCCCAGGGTTTACTCAATGCTCCCACATCCAAGTCCTAAGAGGTCCAAGAAACCAAACCACGTAAAACCAGGTTTTGAAGGTCCTCCAGAGAACAGAAAGGACTGACTGGCCCTGTGAAAGCTCCCTGTGATATTCCAGCTTTTTTATGCTATTTTTCAACTTTAAGACTTGTCAGGACTAGGGGAGGATTGGTAAAACCACAGTAAGGGCCGAACAAATAAAGATTACTTTTTTTATCCATTCAGGTTGATGCTCTGAATTAATTCTGTCTTCTACTTCACATTGGGAAAAAAAAAACCCAATTTTTATAATCTTTTTGTGGACTTTGCTAGCCAAGGAACAGACTGTGTTTGCAAGAAATCCTCTCCCCTTGCTGGCTTCCCCCCAGCAAACTGCACATACCTGATCGAGATAAATACAGTACCTTGCATACCTGCGGGACCAAAATCTTGCCTGGTGAGGAATACGGCATGGTCGTGGTACTCGGCGTGCTCTGGGTCAGAGCGCTGCTGCGAGTGCGCCCAGCGGCAGACCTGCTCCAAGCTCCGAGATGGGTTCCCTCGCTCAATCAGGCTGACTGACTGGGGAAAGAAAGAAAGAAAAAAGAAGTAAAAAGATGGGTAAGTTAATGGAGGAGAAGGAACCTGCCAAGAGGTTTGGCGTTGGAAAGACTTGTCAATCTCATCAATGTTTATCAATATCTAAAGAAAGGCAGGGGTCAGGAGGATGGGGTCACTCTTCTCAGTGGTGCCCAGTGACGGGGCAAGGGGGAATGGGCACAAAATGGAGCCCAGGAAGTTCCATCTGAACAGGAGGAGAAACTTATTTCCAGTGAGGGTGGCAGAGCCTGGCCCAGGCTGCCCAGAGAGGTTGTGGAGTCTCCTTGGGAGAGATCCCAACCCATCTGGACAATGCGATCCTGGGCACCCTGCTGTGGGTGACTTTGCTGGAGCAGGGGGGTTGGACAAGTTGATCTCCAGAGATCACTTCCAACCCCTACCATTCTGTGACTCCTAAGCAGTGCTTCTCCATTACTAGAAGCAACAACATCCTGCTTTGCATCTGCATCTTGCATCTTTTTTTTTTTTTTTTTTTTTTTTAAAAAAGGCAAAAAAATCATTCCTGCAAGTGAACATGGTCTAGTCCAGGAAGGTACATGATTCTCCTTGGTCACATGAGTGCTCAGGGCAGAATTCTCTTTATAGAGGAGAGCAGCTGGGAAGCAAAGAGGATCTGAATCCCACCTCCTGCACCTCGTTGAGACATTGCAAGATGCTGATGGTCCACACTGATCAGAGCAATGCTTCCCCATAAAACTTGAGCCACAGAAATCAAAACCCCAGCAAGAAATAAGTGAAGGTGCCCTGGAATGCTTCATAACAGTCACCTTGTCCTTCATCTCTTTGGGGATTTTTTTGATCAAGATCAGCATTTTGCAAAATGGTGCTCTATAAAATAAATAGTGGTCTATAAAATAAATGATGCTCTATAAAATAAGTTATGGTCTCAGGCAGGTACCTGCTGAGCCACAGCAGTGGGAAGGAAGGTCGGAAATACTGCCCTTCCCTTGGCCCTTACGTGGAAGCCACGGAGGTTTTACCCTATGAAGTGCAAGGTGAGAGCCAAGAAGCCACAGGAGGACTCACTCAGGAAGCATCAGACCTGAACAGTGGTGATCTGAGATCTCACCTGGATGCAAACATTTGCTCGTCTGGGTCTCTAGGAGACATTCTGCTGGCCAAACAGATTCGTGTAACAAGCTGGGCTTTTTTCCCAAGACCTAATGGGGCTTATTTGTGGACCACCCACACAGACATCACCGTGTTGAGTCATTACTACCCTTGCTTCCTGTAGGACAGGGGCCTGTAGAAAAAAGTCTAGCAAATCACGTGGTTTTAAAGAAAATCTTCTGGCTGCCACACTCAAATGAGCCATAAAAAATAAATGCAACCTGAGAAACCACCTGAAACCTGCCTGTGCTTTTTCTGTCCATGCCCAAGACACCCAAGAGCTGTGGGACAACCAGTGAAGCCTTCCAGGGCTGCCAAGTCACAGCTGGGACACGGGAGATACAGGCCTTGGCTTCTCCTCACTAGTATCCAGCTTCTGCCAACTCGGGGAGCCACCTTTGTTCCATCACCTACTGCTATCTTAGAGCTTCTGAGAACGCCTCTCGTGGTTTTCCCCCACACTCCAAAGCAAGTAGATAAAGGCTGATCACAGCCACCTACCAGCTCCTCAGGACCTCTCTTGGCTCTGGGGCTTTCCAGACCTTCAGGCTCCAGAAGGTAAATTCACCCCTGCTCAGCACAGATGTCACTTGGGCTTTGACAGCTGACCTAAGCCACGTTTTCCCAAGCCATCGCTTACTTAAGCTCTAAATATTACGGGATGAGACACTAAACCACAGTACTCTGCACGCTTGCCGACCCTAGGAGAAGCAGCAGCTGCCTTCTGTGCCTACACTGCATTTCATCAGCCCTCTCTCCCTCACGGGTCAAGGCTCAAGCTGGGAAAGTGGTGTAAAAGCAGGGGCCAGCTTGAATGGCATCTCCTCCTCATCACATCCGAGCGCTGTGTTTACCTGGCGGTATCCCACCATGATCATCCTGACCAGCACAATGTTGATGTGAACGCCTAGGGACTCATCGTGATAAATCTCATCCACCTGAAGAAGGGAGAGAAATAAAACATAGAAGTTAAGAGCATCCCAGCTCTCAAACCCCTCCTGTCCCCCACAATCCCATGTACAACATCCTACCCTGCTTTCCAAGACTGCACAAGACCAGGTACAAAGATCTCATCTCCCTCCTCCCACCCCCAGCTTTCTTTTTTCTGTTTTCCCCTGTGTAAAAAAACACAAAGACAAAAATCCAAGCTAGTATAAACCAAATTTCCCCAGGATGGATGGCTCAGCTAGTCCACGACATCACTCATCCCATCAAAAGATTGGAGGAGGACTGCATTTCCCACGGGGGCTGTCTCCACTGCTGAGCATCACACAGTGAGCCACTGCCCCCTTTTGAGCACGAATTCCTCAGATGGAAGGAAACGCTTCAGGCTCCAGCATCTTTGTGTTAGGTGAAAAGAAAAAATAATAATAAAAAAAAGGCTTTTTGGTGAAAGGCAAGCGATCGTATCAAAGCAAGGGTATTACTCAGTTACACCAGTGAGTCAAATTTGACCTACCGCTTCAGAAACCCCAGGAGAAGGCAACACAATGAAAAGACCAAGGAGGCTTTGTGAGTCAGTAAGATACCTATCAACATGGGCTCTTAAAAATGACTCTGAGAGGAAATAATGAGCTATAACCTTTTCCTTCTGTGTTTCTAGGATGAATAAACAAATTCTACTCTGAAGTGCTACCAAGAGAAGATGAAATCCAGACAAGAAAGGTCCCTGTGAGCTGGGACAGTCAGCCACCAAGAGAGGCCCTGGGCGGGCAGCCCTGAACCCACACAAATGCAGGAGATCCTGCACCAGCCTTCACTCGCCTGCATAGTGCACGTGAAAATAGCCCAGGAAAAAGAACATTTTTTTTTAGAACAGGACTTCCTTGTTGCCCAAAAGTCTCCCAAATGAATACTGCCACCAAAGGGGGTTCACTGTAGAAACTGAGGAAGTCCAATTCCAAATAAAACCATTTTTAACATTGGTTATTTGAAATACTCACTCGGGCCTTTTTTAAACCCAAAGACCCAGTGCTGACCCACAAACCCGAGAAGGTATTTTCTCATGACAACTAATACTCCTGTGGAGTGGCTCCAAGCTTTAGAGAGAGGTGATGTGGGTCTGCTGTGCCCTGAATGCAGCAAAATTGATTAAAACAAACTAAATAAATCAATAAGTAAATCACCAGCCCATCCCCATCCATGCATCCCTTTGGATGCGCAGGCTGTAAGCCCCACAGCGTCGTTCCTTCATCAGTGTGGAAGGATAAACACTGCACAACCCATCCTCAGCTCGCCCCTGCTTATCATGGTTGGGCCAACGCTGCACCAATACCTTTTAAAGGCATTTTGTAAAAATAATGAGAATATGGTGGGTTTCTTCCAGTGCTAACTCCTTACATTTTGGGTTCAGCCCTAGGTTTTGGGATGTAGGAGGCTTTGGCACCCTGGAGAAAATGTCAGAGGATCTGCAAAGTCCCACATGAAGACTTTGATCCTTCACAAAAATATTCCAGCCTTAACGCGTGTCGCATGCAAGGCAACATAGCAGGCTGAGAAATGGGGGGGGAACAAGGGGGAAAACATGGCCATTTCCTTCCCTTTACCAAGTTGTATGGATTTTCCTTCATCACCAGCACTTCTCAGGAGCTGAAGCACCATTAAGCCTCTGCGTCAGTCAGCACCTCAGCATCACGCATGTTCCTGCTTCCTCCCTGCTTCTCAATCCATTGGGTTGAAGCATTCCTGCCTTAGGGACCTCTCCACCAGGGAGCCAGAGCTCCCGGACAAGCCACTGCCAGACCTTGCTGTGACTTGGAGCACCCAAGAGAGCTTTGTGTCAGCTGACCCACTTCACACTGTCTCTCAGCAATGTCTTTTCCCACCAGCTGTGCCTGCAGACATTCCCCAGGTCTGAAACAAGCTCCCAGCCCCAAACTGTGCACCCCTGGGTGACATTAGCTACTCTGGGAGGGAAAAAAAAAAAAATGGGGAGCAGAAATATTTTTCACGGGCATTGGCAACTAAAATCACCAAGACCATGCCAGTTCTGCACATCCTTCCTCGATAGAGAAGTGGCTATGACCAGCAGCAGGACCACAAGCAGCTTAGAAACAGCTCATGAAGGGACTAAAAGGCAAGAAGCTGATTTATTCCAAGAATGGGATTTAATCACCTAAATCTTCCTCTGAAAGCGGTGCTAAATCCCAGTCTCCCCCAGCTAGCAGGGACAAGGTACCCTCTGCCCTCTGAGCCAAAGGGTTAACCCCAAACCCCAGCCCTGTTTTGTCTAGGGGAGGGCAGTGCTGAGGTGGGGATCTGTACCTAACAGATACCAGCTAGGCACAGCTCATTCAGAAAGCAGATGTGGAACCAGACCGCCCAAGGCTACAGACTACCCTGAATAGTGAGGCAGAAATAATAGATTGAGAAAAAAATAAATAAACATCCAAAGGGCTTGGCACTTGCTGCTGTGGTCATTAAGACCTCCATGGTCTCCAAGTTTTGGAGGGGGGCATCAGCAGGATCATCACACACACACACACACCCCCCACACCGCCGCCCAGTGCCATGATGCCTGTGAAAGGAGCAGCGAGGATGGAGCTGGGGGGGGCCTGCTTCCCATCAGCCCACCCTGGAGCTGGATCAATCAGCAGAGGGGATGGAAAGTGCCCGGAGAGCAGTTTGCAGGCTTGGCACAACTGCCCCTGCCCTCTGCAGATGCCATTAAGCAAGTCAATGTCTTCAGAAAAACACAACCCCCACTCCCAGAAAACACCTCAGAAAAAGCTCTGGTAAAGGGACCCACCTTCCTGAAGACAGACAGGCTAAAGATCTTCTTACCCCTCTCACCCTTGTGGTTAGATGCCCAGCCTTTTTAATACTGTCACCTGGCAGGAAATGCTCTCCTATTTCATTTTAAAGTGGGTTTTTTTCCACCTAAAACAGAGCAGCCCTTAAGGCTAACTGAGCATTAAGGGCAAACCAGCAAGAACAACCGGGAGCGAGAGCGGCTGCCTACCTAAATCCCTGCAAGCCTCTGGCCAGCTCCGAGTCTGCAGACCCAGACACCAGATCTCGACAGCAAACCACACTGGCAACGTCTAGACCTCGCTGTTCTTCAGGGAAGGAAAACAAAGAGAGAGACACGAGAAGAATTTGCCAAACCAGCAGAATAGCTGACATTTCAAAAAGCCCAGATCGCTTACTCAGAACAGCCAAGTCATCTTTAAGCTCCTTTCTTTTATTCCCTCGCTCCATTTTCACGCTGGTGGATTCACCCCAAGCCTGTTTTTCTGGGGGGGGCTGAAGGGGACAGAAACCGAGGCAAAGGTCCTCCCGACCACATCAACAGGCTTGCTACACGCACACGGGGATGTCCATCACTCTCTGCAAGGGCCACACCACGTTACCCACAAATCAGAGCCAAGGAATGGAGAGAAGAGGAGGTTTGCTCTGCAAAGAAAGGCTCTAGATGTTATCACAGCTCTCCACGCAACAGGCTGCGTTGTCCCAAAACCACAGCAACAAACATATGAGCCTATACAGGGCAGGAAAGCACGTCTGTGCATAAGAGACAGCAGAGGTATCTTTTGTTATTATTAATAGGCAAGAAGATAGCTCAATAACCATTAAAAAAAAAAGCATACACCAAAAGGACTATAATTTGCCCATTATTTTAGACTGGCCTCCCACCTGAAACAGCACCAAGCTCAGCAAAACTCAAGCAATCCATGCTCTGGGCTTGGCTTTTCAGGTAATCCCAGATTAAAAATAAAAGCAGAGGTTTTAATTTATTTTTTTTTTCCCCAATCCTCTTCTGTTCAGAATTTCGCTCCTTGTCATTCAGCCTTGGGAACAATAATTCAGCTGATGTGCCAGGGGATATCTGAGCAAGTCCCAGCCTGGAGAGGGCTCTGACTCACGGGGTTCCCCTGGTAACCTGAAACAATGGGAAAACACCAAGTACCTTTGCATCCTTAACCAAATCGTGGGCAAGATCCTGCCAGGACTCTAGCAAACCAGTTGACACCAGGGCCAGGCTTAATGGAGCCCACAGCTTGGCTTGTCTCCTCTGAGCGGGGCCAGCCACAGCCTCAAGAGAATCAAGGGCAAGCAGTGGGAAGACCAGAGGAGAAAACCAAGGAACCCAAATAATTGTCTGAAGCTGAAAAGCAAAGCAGGACACAAAACATTTCCTCTCCTCTTCCCCTTTCTGGGTGCTGGATCTCTTCCTGGTTCCCAGTCCTTGCACTTAGTGGTCCCTCTGGCTGGGGGACACCCATTTTGCTTCGCTAGCATCACAATCCCTGCCACGGGCAGCAAGCAAGGTGGAGGAACGGCTTTCTCCAGCCGCTGCATCACCAGATATTCATCCCAAGAGCTTGGCGACAGGGAGGGGGCCAGGTTTCACCAGGGCGGACACAGTGATGCATGGCTCGGAATTAGGAGATATGCTCGGATGTGCCTTCTTCAGCATGCCAGCAAGCAACAGCAAATGTATTTTGGCCAGCCAAACCTCTGATTTTTGGCACTGAGGCTGGCAAGGAACTCAAAACAAAGACAGTCAAGCTCACATCAAGCTTACTATCAACAGACTGCAAAGAAAAAAAAGAGAAAGTGAGAATATTGAGAAGCCAAGATGTATTTCCCAAGCCTGAGATCCATCTAGTGCCACTCACTTCAACCTGACCCAAAATCCTGCCATAGGCTCCAAGCCAAGGAGGGAGCCGTGGGCTGGGAATGCAGGCTGGGAGCTGGCAGGGCCAGCAGCCTGCAGGGAAGCTCATAGGTGCACAAAAGGAGCAGTCATCCTCCTGTCAGCTTCCAGGGATGGACACAGCGCCGTTTGATGAAAAGCCTGGCAACCGCATTGCTGGCAATGAAATGGGGGGGGGGGGGGGCGGGGGGCAATGGTTCCTTGGGGCGAATTTTTTATACCTCGGCTTCCGCCCACACGGGTCTCCTAATAAAAGGGTTTGTGGTTCGGGGGGGGCCCCCCTGGCCC
>JANIJG010010082.1:0-11990 GCA_024611175.1 Megaceryle torquata | reverse complement strand
GGGGGATCAATGGGGGGGGGGCGGGGCGGGGGGGGGGGGGGGGGGGGGGTGGCGGGGGGGGAAATGGTTCTCTGTGACGAATTATTTATCACTGAGCTTCAGCCAACAGTGAGTTCCTAATAAAAGGGTTTGTGTCTCAGGGAGAGCCCCCCTGGACCCTACCTACAGCAGTGTTAAGCCCAGCCCAGGCAGGGGTACGTGTCCCACCACCCCCTTGGCACCCAACGGGGACCCCAGAACAGGCCAGGCAAGTTTATTATCAACTTCCAAGCTAGACACCTCCTTTCCTTGGGATATATCCTGCTAGGAAAACTCCTGGAGGCTTTCCCAGCTGGCTCCCATGCAGCATCTCCCCGGCATCCACCAGCCCAGCTCGTTAAGTCCTTTCCTCGTTAGAGGGCTGGCCAAGCCTCTCCTCCTTCCCCTTGCCTCCAACTAATGGGATTACTCTTCAGCTGTGTGGTCCCAGCACACTCCTCCCTGCCATACCCCAGCACCCTCCTTTCTCTCCCTCTCCCCCTCTGCCACCCAGGCCAGAAAGCAGGGTGTTTTTTTTCTGCTGAATCGGGTATTTTAAGGCAATCTGAGCCGGTAAGGAAATGAGGCGGCGCCAAGGGAAGAGGAGGCGGATGGAGGTCATGGCAAAGCTGGAAAGAAAACACACTGAAAAGCAGAAAGAAAGACAGGGAAGGGGGTGGGGGAAGAATGTAGAAAAGGAAATAATACTCAAGGGAAGTATTTGTTGCATGCATTATCCTGGGGGTTTTTTCCCCCCCCCTTTTATTGACATTGCTGTTTTATGCCTTTAATTCATTAAAATCTCCAGTGCTGCCTTCATTTGAATAGAAAGCGGTCCTCCCTTCTCCCAGCACAGCATCCTGAGCATTCACTCCCTGAAAAGTCCTGCCCGCGGGGTATAAACCATGAAATGTGCCTGAAAAACAACCTTTTCTTCAGAGCTGACAAGCCCCAGGCACTCAAACCGTCTGTCTGTCTGTCCATCCCCAGATCGGAAAGGGAAAATTACATCATCTCCAACCCCCATAATGTGGGAAGAGCCCCGGGTCAGAAGGGGGAACCCTGCAGCTTGCAGAAGGATTTAATAAGCAAAGGGGAGAAACTTTCAGAGAGCAGAATGCTGAGAGCATCCCAGCATGGGCATTGGTGGAACACACTGAAGAATAAAACGTTGCCATGAAGGCATTTGCTTTTAAAACCAAAACCTTCATCTGAGACTGGCCATGTTACACTTGGCCTCTAACCCCGCAAACCCCACGCCTTATGTTGATCATTTCCCCTCCGTTAGCTGGGCAGAACAAAGCCCAAACAAACAAGCGAGTGACTGAAAAAGCAAAAGCACCTTTATAGCTTGGGTCATTTCTGAGCTGGTTGCACCTTTCCAACACTTTCCAGCAGCATGCCAAAAAGCACATCAATAAAAAGAAATAAACATGGGGTGAGGATAAAGCACGGAAAACAAAACAAAAACAGGATGGCGTGCAAGAGAGATCTTTGAACGCTGACCCTGTGTGCAGATGTTTGGGTGTCGGCAGAGCAAACCTCCTGCAAGATGAAGAGCTGAATAAATATTGATCCTTCCACATCTCTCAAGACTTGGGGAATAGGTATGTTTTTATCTTAAAAAAGGGGGAAAAAAAAGCAGTGTACAGTGAGGAGAGACGCAGAAGCAGGGCTGCCATAAGGCTGCAGCAAACTCCTTTTCAAACCCATCTCACTAATGCTCAAGGTGCACAAGTTCTTTGAGAAACATGAAAAAAAAACTGAAAAAAAATTATAAAAATCTTCACCCTTATCAACAAATATTATTCAAAATAAAGAATACACATCCTAATTACAAAGTAAATCATAAATACTGTCAGTTCAAATTAAACAATCAAAAACCATTCTCTTTCTAAGAATTTGCTGAGATTTCTGTCACAAGGAGGAGATAGTCTAAGCCAGTAGAAAGAGAAGATACTCTTGGACTCGGGTGACAGGCAGTGACAACCAACATGCCAGATCCCGATGTGGGCCAGGAGAACGTGACAGAGTTGGTCATAAAAGGACTCATCTTTCCAACACTCCAATTGCCACAGCTATTAAAGGCCAGATCCAGCTGCTCTAGTGAAAGAACAGCCCTTCCCACAGCACTTTTTCCTCCCCACAGCACTTTTTCCTCCCCAGACCTTGTTTTTTTCCAAGATAAGATATTTGCAGCATCAAAAGAGCAGTGAAATCCACATCCCCCCCAAATCAAGCCTTACTATGTTCATGAGGGTGAGGACGTAGTTCTGGACATGCTCCTTCCCATGGAAGCGTACAACTGAGTCATCCACGGCCAGCAAGACCTCGATGTTGTAGTCATCTTTCCTGGCGTGGCGTCTCTTGCGCTCCGTGTCCCCCAGCTGCTCTGTCATCAGCTCCAGGGAGTTGGGGATATCCCCTACCCGCACACCAGGCCCTGAGCAAGACATGGGGGACAGAGAAAGAAAGAGCCATTGAGGTGGCCTGATGCCATGGGGACACTCGAGAAAAAAAAACAAACAAGAAATGAAGCATAAAAACCAAGTAAGATACTTAACTCCAGGGAGACCTTATTATGGCCTTTCAGTACTTAAAGGGGGCCTGTCAGAATTCTGGAGACAGACTTTTCTGCTATTCTATGATTAACTCCAAGCAGGTCACTGCTCCAGCTCACTCTACAGTGGGTAAATGGCTCTGAACTGGGAGCATCAGCACTAAAAGACACATCTATGCAATAATGGTCCTACACACGGTGGTGGTGGGACACCTGGGGAGCTGGGGAAGACACATGCAAAGCTTGGGGCTGCCTTTGAGAGCAGATAATTGCAGGCAGAGCTTCCTCCATCCTTCATTGCATCCCTCACCCCATCATCCAGCAGTCCTTCTGAAGCTCTTAACTGCAATTCCACTAGCAATGCATTAGCTTATTTAGGACAAGAGGAAACAGCTTCAAGTTGCACCAGGGGAGGTTTAGATTGGACATTAGGAAAATTTTTTTCACTGCAAGGGTTGTCAAGGCCTGGCCCAGGCTGCCCAGGGCAGTGGTGGAGTCCCCATCCCTGGAGGGGTTTCAAAGCCATGGAGATGTGGTGCTGAGGGCCATGGTTTAGTGGTGACCTGGCAGTGCTGGGTTAATGGTTGGACCTGATGTTCTGGAAGGTCTCTTCCAACCTAAACAGTTCTGTGATTCTATGACTTTATGAGAACAGCATGGCTTTGCTTTTGGGGAGACGATCTCCAGAGTTCCCTTCCAACCCTTACCATGCTATGATTCTATGATTTTCTTTCCTTTCTTCTCGGTGATGACCCAACAGGCAGTTAAAGCCAGTCTAAAGCCCCTTACAACCTAGAGGGCAAGTGGAAGAAGAAATCCTCCCCTCACAAGGAATAGAGGTTATAATAAATTGCTAGGAAAGACCAGACTCCAGAAAGACCCTACCTTCAGGGTGGAGGTCATGGCGGGGCTCAGCACCATCCTGACGGATGGCCGACCGGCGGTACACCACGTGGGCCCTCCCATGCTCCTCTGTCTCCTGCTGCCCCCTCTCCAGGGGCTCAATGAAGAACTCATTGCTGTCGGTCCGAATCAAGCCAGCCTGGACTCCACAACGAAATAAAGAAACAGGAAAAAAAAGGTGTGTTTTCATAGATGTATTCGTGGACATGCACATTCAGTTTATTCATTGAAGACTTATGCAGAAAAACCCCAAAACATGAAAAAGCATCCCAGATAAACCAGAATGATGCTCCATGACACTGGGATGGATCCATGACCATGTTTGTGTATGATGATCCTTAATTTCTCCTGTAGATGGAGAAAAAAAAGATGGAGGTAAAACAAACCAATCAGAAAAAAACCAAACAAACAAAAAACCAAAACACAAAAAACAACTTGACCACAGTGGCTTTATATGGCCAAGAAACTCCATTTCTTCTCACTACCAAGGAGTGTTTCTGCCTAACCCTGCAAGTCAGAGGACACGGGCTGCACAGGCTCCCAGACCACCTCACCTTCCCGCACCCTCCCCATCCTCATCTCCATGGGGCCAGGGAGGAAATCAGCCTCTTCACTGACACTACAAGCTGCAATCACAGTGACGAGGAAGGAAAAAGAAACCACCGTCCCTGCCCCATGAAGTGCTCGGGAATTAATGCGGGGGAATCCCTTTGGAGGAGAAGCTGGAAACCATTCTGACTCCACCTCCCAAACCCGAGGAAGATGAATGGGAGGACAAACATCGCTGGACATGTCCTGGCTCCCGACCTGTTTCTAATTAACACCAAGCTCCCACCAAATCCCCCTTACATCAGCCCAAGCGCTTGTACCCTGCAGCGCCGGCCAGCTCGGGTCTCGGGCGAGCAAAAGCACCGCCGGGATTTGGCTTCCATCCCACGGGCAGCCCCCCCTGCCCCAGCCCAGCATTTTTGGCAGCTCCCTCCATCACACAGGCGCACGCTCCTTCCTCTGGCACTGCCCACTGCTGCCTGCTCTGAAATAGCTGCCTGGAAAGCACGGGCGGAACGTATGGATCTGTTCTTATAGCAAAGCCTCGGAGAGCAGGCTCATCGGGGCTGGGGTATTGGAGCTGTTTTCATCAAATAAAAGAAAAATAAAATATAGACATATACATTGTGCCCAGAACGGTACAAAGACATGAGCTGGGCTCTGTAAATAGCCAGGCAAAGCTGAGCCTCTTCCAAGCCCGCCTGGGTCATTGGATCCCCCTTCGCATTCCCATACCGCCACACTCATCGTGGCATCAGCCAACCTGGCTCTCTTAGACTTCATCAAATTTCCTGCTCCACTTGGGTTTTATTAGCTGCTTAACTCCTCTGGAAAGCAGGTTTTGGCTGGTTTTGTTTCACCTCCTATCCAAGGAATCTAAATTGTGCCAGGATCAACTCGCCTGATACACGTACCTCAGGTCCTTCACAGAGGAGACGTATGGGTCACCAGGGCAGGACGTCTCCATCCAGGGTATGTCCCACCACCCCCAGACAAGGAGATGAATCATAGAATCATAAAATCACAGACTGGTTTGGGTTGGAATGGACCTTTAAATGTCACCTAGTCCAACCCCCCTGCAGGGAGCAGGGGCAGCTGCAACCAGAGCAGGTTGCTCAGAGCCCCGACCAACCTCACCTGGAATGGTTCCAGGGATGGGGCATCGACCACCTCTGTGGAACAAACTAAGAATGGGAAGATCACAGCTGGGTCCAACCAAGGGTCTGAAGCACCAGACAAGGTGGTGGTGGTGAAGAGGCAGATCAAGCTAGGGAGTCAATCCACAGATCAGGTGCAGTGATGGCTGGGAAGGTCCATGATGATAGGGCAGTTCTAAGCCATTGGATCTTTATTATATAAGAGAAGATGGGTATCTACTGCTTTCCACAGAAAGAACTATGCAGCTACGAAGGGCAGAACTCTGGGCACCTGACACGGGCATTGCAGGCATGCTTGGTTTTCACATACATGAATTACACTGACACTTTTCGCACCAACTAACGTGTTTTCAGCTCACACACCACTACAAAGGTGGGGTGGAGCAGCACTCCAAGACCCCAGTGCCCCTGCCAGCATCCTATTGCAGCCTGGTGGCAGAAGCAGCAACCCCCTTGCCCCAGAAGGAGGTCTGCTGGGACCCTGCTACCCTCTTGCAGCCCTGCCACGAGGCGTTCCACCCAGGACAAGGCACCCCAAAGCTGGCTTAGGAGTTTACCAGAACTTGCTGAGTCAGGTGGCCAGAGGAAAGCAAGGATTAAAATGTGAAAGAGCCTGGTCCCGAGCCACAGCCCACCCAGGTCTGTGCCGCTCTACAGATCATGATTAATTATCTATGGCTCAAGAAATAAAGCAGCCCAGACTTTCTTGCCCATGCTTTCTCCCAAAGGTGGGATCGTCCCATCACCGTGGACTCCAGCGATGACCAACGGGCCAAGTGGCTACCACAAGGACTCGCCTGCACATCTCATCAGAGAAACCTCATAAACGAAACAGAAACTGCTGCAGTGATTTTGGCATTTACAACAATAATAAAACAAGCAACTGACCTAGAAACACCATTGCAAGAGGCACGCATGAACCTGCTCAGTCTTCAAAAGGAGCAGCTCAGGTTGTATTTCAGCATTTCGGGAAGGCTGTGCTGTAGGGAAGCAGTGAGAGGCCAGATGCCCACCAAAAAGCCCCAATAAGCTTTCCTTGGGTTCTTGCCAAGAGATCAATTCCATCCTCAACAATCCATTTGCCCTATGCTTCCCACCCCTTATTTTATTTGGCTTAATAATACCAAATCCAATGAAATCTAGCAAGGTAGGACTGGAATTACTGGTATCTCTACTAGGAGATGCCGTCTGCAGCTCTCAGTGAAGATAACTCACAACTGAGAAAATGGTCCTTTGAAGACAATTCCACTGGAAAGAGGGAAAATACACTTTTATTTTCTCCTTCAAGGAAAACATCAAACTCACTTCTGCCAGCATGCGGAGGGTGAAGTCTCTTTTCCAGCTCTCCTGCTGGTTACGGGAGAGATGAACTGGCCCCAAGTCAGCCTCACTAAGGGGGACCCCTCCAGCACCCCACAGTAAGTGACTTCTCCATCGCTGCTGGTTAAAAAGCTTCAACTCCACCGGGAATTCAGGAAAATCTGACACTTCAACACAGCTGAAATGTGGAAAAATTAATAAAGCCGGAGAAGCAAACAGCACTGAGGAGGGGGAAATCCAGCTGTGTGCACAGTATGTATTTTTCCTACACGATTCACACTTAATTTGGACAAAAAGTCCCAGAAAGCTGGGCTGTGAGAACCAGGCACCATCGCCAGCCACTGCTCCCCTCTCATCCAGACATTGCCCAGCAAGGGCATCAGGGGATGCATAGAAGGATGCAGCTGCCCACCACCGAGTTGGACCACACTGTTGGTTGCACAGCATGCATGGCACAGGGGTATGATCCAGACGTGCTCCATCACTGCTGTGGGACCTCTCTGTCAGCAGCAACCCATCTAGCAGAATGCTTTGTGCTCTTGGACTGCTTTTTCCTGCTCATTGTACCAAGGCAAGAGATTTTTGGGATGTCTACAGACAGGAAGCTGCTCCATCTGGGCTTTGCCAGGTGACCCAAGCCAGGATTCAAAAGTAGCTCCTGGTTGGGTGAGGGCACAGAGACATGCTCAGTGCTAATTAATTAGGTTTTCAGCCCAAAGAGGGCCTGGGTTTCAGCTCACTGCCAAAAATTAGGATTATCACAAGGGAGAAAAAAGTTCTCAAACCCACATGAAAACCAGACTAGCTGAGGACAGTGGGATCTATGCAACCCAAGGGACATCTCACTCTCTGGGCACTTAAACCAGCATGGTTTTTTTCTTCCCGAAATTAACTCTACTGCAAGGCAAATCCTGGGAGACAAATCCACACTTTTGGCATTGTTACAGGGACTGTTTCTCCTTTCATTCCTTATTAATTACTGTTCCTGAGGGCTTTTGTGTTCTGCTCATCTGCTGCCACCCCTCCAAAGCAAGCCAGGGCGACAAGGATGGAAAACGCTGGCTCTACACTTTGCAGCACATTGACGTTGTGTGCAAATTAACCCCAGACAGCAATGGGGAAAAGTCGGGCATGGAAAGCAAAGTATGGTGCCTACAGACAGTAATTCTTCAACCATCTCTGCAACCAGCGAAGCACAAAGGAAGCAAAGTTGACACCGCGCTGCTAAAGCCTGTGTGGAAAGCTGGGATGTTGTTGCTGCAGCGAGATGTGTCCCGCCAGCGTGGGGGGACACACATACACATTTCTGCCTAACGCTGCTTTACCAGTGAGGAATTTGGTGGCTTGGATCAGCTTAGAAATGCTGTTATGGCTGACAGCGTGTTCCCACCCTGGCATGAGACACCCTTGCAAACAAAAAAAAAACAGAAAAAGAGACGGATTTTCACGCGTGGATGCCTGCAGCAAATAAGTGATGTGGAAGGTACCATGGGTTTGGCAACCATGGAAAAAAAAACAAAAAACCAAACCAAAAAACAACCAACAAAAAACCCCTCAGCTCACTTACATGGCTAAATATGGATTTCACAAAGACTTAATATGCGCTCTCTTTTTCAAGAGCGGGGTTGGTTTGGTTGTTTTGGTTTTTTTCCTCATTATTTATAATCTCTGTCTCCATTTATACACAGCGTGATTTCTTTGTGTACACAGCCTCCATCCGCAACATCCCAGAACGCTTCCTCTGACCAGGAACGAGGAGCCAAGTGCGGGCCCACGCCTCCCACACAGGCTATACTGGGATGCAAAAGCCAAAATCCCCTTTTGAACCCCGTGGTTAACTTCCAGCACAACTCCACAGCAATTCCAGGGTACGGGCATGTTGAAGAGCAACAGTTGCCTACAGATGGTGCTCCCCGTGTTCAGTCAGTCACTACCTAGCCCTTCCTGAACATACACATCTCTCCCAGGTGCTGCTTCTCTGCAAGGACATGCTGGAGGTACAGCATGGTCATAAATACCATCATCCCATCCCACCATGTTCTGGTTCTACTTCTTGCCCCTTTTGCTAAATCAAGCTCTTTTTACTATTTTTTTTTTTTTTTTTTTTTTTAGAGTTCCTCTTGGTCTTACAGCTTCTCCAGAAGAGATAGATCAACTGTCAGGCTTACTTAAGCCAGAGGACCATAGAGCAGCAGAGCCCCTGCCCAGCCTCTATCCTCCTGACCTCTCCCTGCAGCCTGCAACTGCCACATGTGCTTTGCTGGATGATGGGAAACTGCTGCTTGAAGCCAGGGCAATAACTCATTGGTTATGAAGCAAGAAATACATTGCAGCAAGAAAAAAAAAAAAAGGTAGTGTCTTTTTCCTCTTCTCTAGCGCTTCCAGAGTTCTACATAGAATCACAGACTGGTTTGGGTTGGAAGGGACCTTTCAAGGCCATCCAGTCCAACTCCCCTGCAGGGAGCAGGGGCAGCTGCAACCAGAGCAGGGTGCTCAGAGCCACATCCAGCCTCACCTGGAATTGTTCCAGGGGCATCGACCACCTCTCTTGGCAACTTGGGCCAGGGTCTCACCACCCTCAGCAAAGAATTTCTTCCTTCTCTCTCATCTAAATGTCCCTTCATTTAGTTTAAAAAAGGAGCAGGACATCACCCCTTGTCCTGTTGCAACAGGTCCTGGTAAAAAGTCCCTCCCCATATTTCCAACAGTCCCCTTTTAGTATTGCAAGGCCACAATAAGGTTTCCTGGTGAACAAAAATGAAGAAGTAAAACATCTGTAAGGCAACACATCAACAACCATGCTTACACTGTGTGCCTGGATAGCTTTGAAAATGGGGACGCACCAAAACCGCCCCGCAGAAGCCCTTGGCATCTGCAAACCCCTGTGCATCAGCACAACACAGCCTGGCTAATCCTGCCTGGCATAGTGGCCACTAAACCCCCACAGAGCTGGCTGTGTCAGGGGTTAATGAAGGGAAAAGGGGATGAAGCAAGTGCCCTGAGCTGCTGATCCTGAGGGGAAAGCCACTTCTTCTTTACATGAGCTTAAAAGAATTGGCTTAGGGGTACTGAAGGGTGGTAAGACAGCTATAGCTGCATAAATGCACCTGCAAAAGTATCCAGGTGTACCAGCTACAGACTAAACTGGCACCGTTGCTACTACCTGCAGTCAAGGGGTGGCTGGAATAAGGGCAAAAATAATCCTGAAACCCCCGTGTGCAAGGGGCTGGGATGGAAGAACTTGAGGTTAAAGCCTAGAAAAGCCAAACTGATGCCTACTTGAGATGGCCTCTAACAGTAGAGTTAGGAAAGAAAAAACCCTAACACCATCCTCGCTGCTTCCCAGCCATGGCAGGACACAGTCTCAGCTGCTAACGGCTTCCAGCATCCCTCTGCTGGCAATGCCAACAGGAATTGTATCTGCAGTACAACCCACACCCTTAAAAACCAAGTTTTCCTCCCAGACGCAGAGCTACTAGTTGCTTGCAGGAGCTATAGGAAATACTTTTAAAGCTTTTGAGCCCGCCCAAATTCACCAGCCCCCAGCACGATCCAGGTCACAGAGAAATTCCTGCAAATTCACAGCCTCGGACAATTCAAAAAAAGATGCTTCAAAAGGTGTGGGTTATGTGCTAAAATTGTAGCAAGTAAAACTAAATTAACTACTTTACATAGGTAAGGTATGTATTTCTAGCTGCACTGCTCTATCATTTCTGCTCGTATAGTAACACCAGGCACTGTATAAAAAGAAAGGAATGCCAAATGGGTTGTTCTAGCAGCCAAAATTGACTTAAGGAACTCCCAAAATAAAGCAACAAAAAAAGAAATATAAAAAAAAAACCAAAACACCAACAAGAAAAGGCAAAATAAGACATTTACTCCAACCCAGCAGTAACATAAGTGGTACCAGGAGAAAACAGCAAACTCTGGCACCTAACACAAGGATTAAATTGGCTCAGAGGGAATTTGAAGGGCAATGGGCCAAAGGTATGAAAAAAAACCCCAAACAAATGAACCAATTCCTCCAGCATATCAAAGGTAGGAAACCCACAGGCAGACCAGACGCCGGAGCTAAGGAGGTAACGGAGCCATTTAAAGCAATCAAAGCACAGCAGCAGCAGGTTATCAATGCTGAACTGTGTTCACCCTACTCTCAGACAGCCAAAAGGCTCCAAGCAAGTCAGCAATTAGTCAAAAAAAAGAGATGCTTCCCCCAAAAAGATGCTTATTGGGAGCACGACTGCATGCTGACAGGGATTATAGGGGATGCTCAAGCTTGCTCAGCCTCAATTATGAGGTGGGAAACGCAGAGGGAAAAGTTCCTAAAGCAGTCACAAGGTAGTCGCAGGGGGCAAGCGAAGATGCAGCAGCCGCATCCACCATGGGTATGCAGCTCGGACTGTCAGCATCCCACGCGGTCCAGCAGCCCAGGCAATTGTTTGAACCCCTTTAAACTAATACAGCTGCACATACAGGGGAAGGATGCACTCGCACATGTAATGCCCTGCCCTGCTTATGCCCACGAGCCACATGGGGAAAAGGGACCCACAGCAGCCAGCCGGTAAAGGGCATCACCAAAAAAAAATCAGGTTTCAGGACAACACAATTCACCTCTGAAGAGAAAACCACCCCCAGACTACCTCAAAACGTGGGCAGCACACACAAACCACCCCTCTGGCCTCGAGCTTACCAGTCCATCGCAGTTGCTGATGGCCACAGCAGCTCCAGGCATGCCAGAGATGTCGCCGGTGAAAAGGCACCGTTGTTGAAGGGGTTCCCGGAAAAGCACCTCGAAATCTTCCTGCCATTCAGCCACGGCGCCCGGTGGCACCAGCCGCTGGTTGGGCCTCAGCCGGAGGTGCAGCTCCGTCCCAAAAACGGTGACGTTGAAGTAGAGCAAGCGGTCGGCGGCCCCGCGGCCCCGTGGGGACTCATCGAGAGGGCTGCGGGGGACGCGGCGGGACGGGCGCGGGGATGGGGGACAGGAGTCTTCGCCGATCCCCGCCGCCACCGCTTCGCCGGACACCACGTGCGAAAGGAAGCGACCCCGGCAATCGGCGCTGAATGGGACGATCACACCATACTCGCTGAGTTTGCCGGCCAAGAGGAGCTCTGCCGGAGAGAAAAGGGCTTTGGAGATGGGTACGGAGCATCCCGCTCAGCGCATCGGCGTTTCGGTGGCCGACACAACTCGGGGAGACTATGGTGGAGCTGGAGGAGCCCAACAACTGCTTTTCGCTCCCGACCATGCTTTGTAGTTTTAACCGGGCGCGTCCAGCGTAGCAGAATAAACTCAGCCTGACGTGCCCCTCGCACGCCAACTATTCCTCGCCCAACCTCCATCTCCCCCAGTTTCCCATTGAAAACCAACACCACCACCCCTCCTTCGCCTCTCTTTTCTCCCCATCCTCCGGGGTACACGCCACCTGTCAAAACAGCCCCCCCTCCCCGACTCCCCGGGGATCCCCCCCCCCCGTCCCCCG
>JANIJG010010081.1:141262-158466 GCA_024611175.1 Megaceryle torquata | reverse complement strand
ATATTTTATAGTTTATATTAGTAAATATTTGCACTGATAATTGGGGATGACCTGAATGTTCTTGAATATTAGGAATTAATAAAATAATACTTTTTTAATGCCATATTTGAATATGCTTTACTTTTTTCTTACCATGGTTTTGATGCACTGAAGATGATTTTGTGCTTTGTTGTTTTATACTTGAAATTATTGCTTTCAAGAAGAAAATATTGCTGACAAAAACATTCCTCTTCTTTTTTCTGTTTTCTTACATAAATATTCTCATCTTTTGTAGTGATAGCTAATCCATTTCCTTTATCGGTTATGACTCTGTGTTTGAGCCCTGTTAGAATCATGAAGTAACTCAGACTAATATAGTAGAAAATACCATGAACTGTCTTAGGCTGTGAAGAGCATTGTTTAGGTGTATCAAGTAAATTCATCTTTATATCAGGATTTGACAGAGCTGAGAAACTACTGTTTGAAGTTTCAATATGTTTCATTGTCACAAATGAATATTCAAAATCATGATCCTTCTTTTAAATGGAGATGCATCACATAGACTCTAAAATCTAAATGATATGTGCTAGTTTCATTTGCAAGTATAATTAAGGTGTATAATATCATTTAACTGTTTAATGAACTCTGCATAATGTAATGGAATACAAATATTTGACCTTCCTGACAGTGACTGATGGATTGAAGTTGCACAGCATGATATCATTAGAATGTCAAATAACATCATTATTCATGATTATCAGGAATTATTCAGGTGAAATGGCAAATGTAATGGAAAGCTATTATTTGTGTGTGGGCCACAGATTGACTTTCTTTGTGACTGCAAGTCTCTTGATGATATGCAGGGAAGATACTCAGATTTATTGATCTACAAAGAATTAATGTTATAGGTTAAATAAATGTCAATAATATCAGAAAAGTATTTTCAGTAGGTCAGGTCATGTATTAAGTGTCCAAGAGTAACTACTAGTGATAATGTTTTAGCTTATACTCTACTTCAGCTAAATACTGCAAACAACTTTAGATTACAGGGTTTTGCAGCATGAGAATATATCAATAATCACAGTTTTCTGCATGACATTTTTGATCGGTAGAAAGAAAAAATACCATACAGACATTTGCAATAGAACTGCAATTTCACCCTCTATTCTCAGAAACCTAAGCGCAGAATGCAGTCTTTTGTTCCAAGAGGTCATTGTTTAGACTTTAAACTGAAATCACAACTAGGTATTTTTCTTTCACTTAAATTCATAGGAAGTTGATGATCTGCGTCAGGAGCTACCATATACTTTCCAACAGACCAGCCAGATGCCTAATACTGAGCACATGCTTACACAGTCTGTTGAATTATGAACTATAGAAATAAACGATGAGCAACCTGTGTTGATTTGGATAATTAAGATCTACCCCTGAGACATGCATGAGCTGTGAAAATGAATTTTCCCTATCAGGGCAAAACTGTAATAATGTTTTATGACATGCTTTCTGCTGGATCTGAGTCACGCCCAAAGATAATTTTGAGGCCCTGACTGGCAGATACCAGCTGCACTGTTCTCATCAACGGCAGGTTGCATGCTTAAGAAGTGGCTGAAGGATAAGCTGCTATGTTCACAATGAAAACAGAATGAAGCTGCAAATTATTTCACTGACTGTGCAGAACAGCTTTTTTTTTTAATTTCTGAAGTGTCCATGGGTTTAGGGAGGTGTGTGTGTCTGTAATGCTTATTGGGTATAAAAAATTGGCTTTTATTAACGAGGTGGTCTATAGATAGGGTGGTGATGGCAGCATGGTATGGCCAAGGGCAGAGCACACAGTGAACAGGAAATCTGTGCAGCAGCAGTTGCATTCCAAGCTGTAGGATCACACGCCTTTATGTAATTTTTATGTTGAGATGGGGTTGTGCCTTGGCTTTGGATTATATGGTGGGTGTACAGAGCTTTAGTCAGGATTCCCTATTCAATTCCTAATGCAGTTAATACTTCTGTGTTTGAAGATTTAAAAAAGCCATGATGAACCAAGTTAGATGGCTAAGACTAAGAACCTGACTAATTCCTATAGACACTTAGTTGTCCTCATGACATCTGAAAATACCAAAACTATTGCTTTGGTGAACTACTACAGTTTAACCACATACAGCACGGCCATTAGTAAGATTGGCTTTTGTCTTACTTGACTGTTGAAATTTGCAGTTTCTATTGAGCTCTATATAGCCTCAGATTAACTTTTTTCCCCTTCTGTTTTTCATCCCTGTAGATATACTCATGGTAATTTGGAGTGCTTCTTGATTTGCATATTAAACCTAGGTCACAATCCAAATGATGAATTTACATTTTGTTCATGATGTGTAAGTCCTAAAACCAGGCTGAAGTTGGCAGCTTGGGAATTTATGTGGAAATGTGTTTTCTCTTAGGTTGCTGTACAATGTCTATGTGCTTGAATGGGCTAACAGAAGGCTAGGTGATTTCCAATACTTATTTCCAGGGTGTTAAAAACTTCTGAATCTTCTTTTGCTCCCTGCTACTCTCTGCTTCTACTGCAGTCAACAGGTTTTCAATCTCACCACAACTCCTACTTTGCAAGTTGTCAAATGACTGTTCAAGCAGTAAATGGAAACCTTAAACATGGTGTGTGTGTGTGAGATGTGAAGTATATGTTATTATCAGGGAGCTGAAAAGTACCCTATCCTTGAATATGCAAGATTATGAGACATAATCCTTCACCGATTATGAAAGTCTGGCAGTGGGGAAGAGAGATGTTATTGTTGCCATATTTTTTTCTTTTCAAAGGACTGGAATACAATTGCAAAACTTGGATGGAGTTTGTCAGTTTCTCATCCCTCCAGCAGTTGGGTGGATAATCCTTTATTATGCCCAGGGAGCTGCCCCCAATGGTAACAGTGTTTAGCAGATGCTTGCAAGTTACATTGTGCATATGCACAATATACAAAGGACCCTGGCTGGCAGAGCAGTTCCAGAAGAAAAATTCCTGTGCCAGCAAACTGCAGGTCAGAGCCCTAGACTCTGTGATTCCTGTGTGATTTTAAAAATCATGTTCTGTTATCTTACTGCACTTGTTTTGTAGAACAGAATAAAACAAACATGAAAGAGCAGTAGAGGTGGTGCTAATTTGACCTTTTTTGTACTGCTGTGAATAGTCCTTATTAATTTAAGATCTTCCTGCTGATTTAAATGAGGTCACTTAATAAAAGTAGCTTTGAGTAAGACTTTGTAGGTGCCAGTGCTGTATTTATATAACAAGAATAACATTTTTAAACTTTTATTAAATCATAATAAAAAATAAAAGACTTTGTTATATATTGCTGTCTTTGGCTACATGTTTGTAACTTGCATCACTCCTTTTATTTAGTGTATGTGCAGGGTCAATATATTACTGTTTGAGAGATTCAATTCTTTTTCCTAAGTGAAGCTATCAGTTTGGACTAAATTTGCAAGTAGGGAAGTAGGCACAGAGGAAGGGTATATGTCAAATGTAAGTAGGCATCAGACTGGAAGAGAGATACTAGTGGTGTCCCAAAGTGAAGATTTTACAGGATCTTTTATTACACAGTAGAGAAATCACATTATCATTAATGATATAGAAATGAAGAAAGTGTTCCTATTTAAGAATAGTAGTTCTCTTGAAATCTTTGAAATATTTTAATAATATGTATATAATACTGTAATCAAACTATAGCTTAAAATATACCAGTATGAGAATGTATGTTCAGATACTCCTGGTATTATTTATCAGGCATGTTTTTATTTTTGAGAATCTGCATCACTCAAACAATATAATTTAATTTAGCTGATTCCATTCTCAGGTTAGTTTGTTGCTTTAGTCCAATAGCTTGTGAATATGTTACCTTGCTTGATGAGATGGGGAAAATTGAAGTGGATCTAAAGGAATTTTATTTCGTTATAGTTACCTGTATTCATAACATATATTGAAGTAGAACTAGCTTTGTAAGCTATTAGAGTTATAGGAGCAGATCTAAATTCTTTAAGGTGGTAAAGATTTATATTTAGCTCAAACTGAATTCTATGAGAAACTGAGCAATGATATGGAAAATAAGCATGAGATTTAGGGTTAGTCTTTTATCCTTTCAAGTGAAAGTGATTTGGGTTTTCCATAGGAGTATACGTTTGCTATACTTTTTCCTTGAAAGAAGGCTAATCATGCCCAAGTATCCTATGTCATGTTATTTATCTCTTTTTGCGGAGTCTCTTAACTTCTTTTCCTTTGGCCATACGTGCCAGACGAAAAGAACAGCCCTAATTTCATGATTACTTGCTTGCCTAAAAAACCAGGAGGATAAGAATTGCATCTCATGAATTTTTTTCTGGCTATTATTAGAGTCAGGCCATGTGTTCAGCAGGTACTTTGTGCTTCATTCGGTAACTATCAAAATGAATAAATTTTTAAGGATACGTCTGCTTATGAGTAGGACATGAATTTCCTACTAGAAAGTATTTTTCTCAGAAAAAAATCTGTTTATGTCTGACATTCATTTTGAGGTTAGTAAACCTTACTGAGAATGAGATTTGTCATTTATTGTTTACCACAGTTTTTTTTGTTGTTTGTTTCAGATTGGTACCCTCTTTCAAAGAACTGTTATTCTAGGAAGATAATACAGATACATATGCTTAACAAAAAATGACAGAGTCAAATTGGTGGACTTGTCACTTTCAGATGGAGAATTCAATGACTAGGAACAAATTCTATGTCCTTAAGGCTGTTGTTAGGCTTCAGCAGGTGGAATTCTTTCGTAAAACTATTCTTGCTATGTCCCATCTTGATGTCTCAGTCTTTCCTGCTGTCCTATAGGGATTCTCAGGTCCTTTATAGTGAATTCTATTGAATTATAATTAGCTTTGATCTAAAAGATAATATTTTCCTTGTATAATAATAAGAAAATATTCTCTCTCCTAGGACTTGCTTTCTTTAGCTTGTCTTCCTGCCCTAACACGTATCCAAGTAGAAGTTTCTGATGCTTATTACAAGGCTATTTATATTCACGTGTGTTTGCTTCTATACAGAAATAACAAAATGAACTTTTGAATAATACCTTCAATAAAATAAAAATGATCTTTTAACAAGTCTATTCTTTCGATGTAAATATGGAATAAGGGGAACACTGCTTCATCTTGGAGATTCTTACAGGAATGTTGAATTGCCATCAGCGTAGGGCTGTGTATTGTAAACATAAGTATTGGAATGATTATGAATGTTGGAGTTCTCATGAACACCTTTTTAGACTAGTTTGGTCTTTGAAGCAAGTACTGTTGTAATGACAAGTCTGGTTCTGTTCCCAATGTAGTAAATTTTAAGGAAATCAATAACAGCATACAGGCAGAATTACTAGCTACCACAAATGTCTCACTGCAAATGTAAAGGCTGTCTTATCTGTGAAGAGCTGATGGCTATAAAATGAAATGCATTTAAATACATGGCTGAAGATGATTAAAATATCATACAGAACCAAAGCACTTCAGCCGTAGATATTCATTAAATTGACCATTAATAACTTGAGATATAAAGGAATATTACTGTATTCATAAATTTTGTATGCAGATTTTATTAAGCTGGCATGTTATATGAATTGATTCCCTGACATCTTCTGGCTGTGGCTGTATAGATAATAGTGTCTTGTATGAGTTTTCTATAATCCTGGAATTCTGATTGACTGTTTCTAGCTAGAAATTACAGTTTTGTTCTGGATGGCAATCCTTTCAACCAGTTGGCAATCAGGAAACATAATTATAGTGTTGTGTTTGGAATGGCCATAGTGTTATTTCAGCATTTGTGTCACAAACTGCCCTTTTCCAAGGCTTATAACCTGGATATAAAAACATGCTCAGACTCGCCAATTACATTTACATTGTTTTAAATTAATCTTCCCTTTGCTTTTTAATTTTCTCATTCAAACACAGGATTCCATTCTGTACATGATATTTATTAATTAAAACATTAATCCATTGGGCCCTTTATCATGAAAATGCATCAATAAACTCCTAGAATTTTAGCACTTTCTCCTGTATATTGCTTTTTAGTAGTTGATAGGGAAGAGCATGAGAAAACCATTACAATTTTACAGGGGTTCATTACTTAGAGAAATTATTTGGGCATGCTGTCGACAATGGAATACACCCATGGATACACAACTGGAGAAATCTTCCCAACTGCCACTGGTGTAATTTGACCATGGGGAAGTCAAAGGGACTAAACCAAATTGACATAGTGTAGGCTCCATGACTTTTTATACAATATGCTGTACGCTTCTTACTGTTGCAGGTATCCCCATGGTAAATACTGGAAAGTCAAGGTAGCTTAAGGGACAAAAATATTAGTTGGCAATCCACAGTTTAGGGCTGTGTGGCCCAAAGAAAATAAAAGTATGAAAGAAGTCCTCAGTCTTGCAGTTATGCAAGTGTACTTATGCAGTTATGTGTGTAGTTAGATGGTGTGTAGCTTAGTAGCTTGGTTTTCAGGTCACTAAGTTGTTTTTTTTGTTGTTGTTGTTTGTTCTTTTTTTGAGAACTGATTAATATTGTGTGTTATAGTGTATGAGGAAACACTTGAGAAGACATTCTCTTAAGGACCTTCATTTCTTGTTTACTACTGGTTTGGAAAAGACTTGAAGGTTTTCAAGCCATGCAACTTTTCAAAATCCTTCTTGGCTAAATGTAACAGTATTTCCCATGGGAAGAAAAAAAAAAAGGTTTCTATTTTCCTGTATTTATTTTTAATGTACAAAATGTGTTAGATACTGGAGTCTTTTATTAGTCTAATCCTGATGTCTTTATTTGATCATTCCTTTTCTTTCTTTCCTTTTTTTTTTTTTTTTTATTTTTAATGTTATTTAAATGAAGTGATTACCATGCAAACCTTTCTTTTCAGGCTACCATTTATATAATAGAAATGTAAATGATGTTTTGCAAATAAGAGTTCAAGAGTTTTGCTTTCTGAAGAATTAAGGTTTAATTGTCCTAAAAATATACCTTAAAGAAGGAATTATAATAAGGGTATCTGCAGTTGTAACTGCTTTCTATTTACCACCAATAAGGTGCTTTCTGGCATTTCTGCAAAAGAATTACACAATTATAAAAAGATAGGCCCTGGGAACCTAACTGTGACTCAATGTGTGCCCAAACAGGTCCTTCTGTGATAATAGTAAATGTGTTTTCAACAAGCTAATGATGCCACTTTTTTTTTTTTTTTTGCAAAAGTCTGCTTAGTTGAGAATCTGGAGTGTAACAAACAATGGATAATAAAACATCTGAAAATGTATATTCTATGCCAGTTTATTACTAATGTTATCATCAGATATATTTTGCTTTTGATGGAACTTCTTGGGTTTTGATCTAATATAAACTGAAAATTACAAAACATTTACTATTCATTAACAAGAAAATGTATCACTTTTTTTCAAAGTGAATTATTTAGATTATTAATAAGAAGTACACTATTGAGTGTAATATAATACACAGTGAATTATCTGTGTTTATTCTGAAGGTGAAATTTAGATTTTTCTTTAATAACGTGTTCAAAGCATGTTTAATAATTAACCATGATACAATTGGTACTAGTCAGTCTGAGATGATAGGATTAGTAAATTAAATGAAGAAATTGAGAAAAAGACTTCTGGAACAGAGCACTCAATGTCTTTTAGACTTGATGTAGTTAAAAGTAAGGGTGTTTCACATATTGGAACAAAAAGGAAGCTGAGAAAACATTAAGGGCTTTGTTCATTAAAGACTTGCATGCTGCTGCCCATGCTTGACCTTTTCACAAGAGAAATATGAAATAAAAGCTGAAAATAGGACTACCATGCCCACTTCTTTTTTTCTACCTATTGTTAAAATGCCTATCTCACCAGGCTACTTCCAACAAAATGAGCTTTCTTTTGGTTATTACAGCTGCTCAGAGAAGTGGGTAAGCTCCAGGCTTTAATTATTGACTCTCACACTGAAAATAAATAGAGAAGCCATTTCTATTAGCCAGGACTTTATTGCTCTAGGTAGTATCAGGTTTTCCTATGAATTTTGTAATTAAACTGGAAACATTATGTTCCAGAAAGCATAGACCCGAAAAGGACATGTTACTCCACTTAGTGGGATCAGAAAGGTGTTTATTAAAATGCTATCTCAAACAGGAGCACGAAGACAGGAGCTGGAACTGTTGGTACATGAATGGAGGAATGAAAACATGAAAGAAAATTGTACCCATTTCTTGGTTGTGATTGCATGTTTTATGTTCTTGTGGCAGATATGTAGAAATTTCATTTTTAATGCACCTTCTGTTCTCCTTGGCTTTATTGGGTATTTTCAACACTATATACTACCCAAGATAGGTTTTTCAGTATTGCTGTTGATAGCAGCATGTTCTCTCTGACATTTTTTTTTTTTTGAGAAGTATTTCTGAATCTCTTCTTCAATCTGTTTTTTCAAATGGTTAGATATGATGTCAAACAACCAGAAAAGGGGTAATATTTCAAACAATTCATTATTTGAAAACAGGTACATGCAGATACATGTGCACACACAAATGAGCACACCCGTAATATTCAGAGAATTTGTATTACCTACTCAGAGTAGTCAAGCCTTCAGTGACATTTCATGCTTGCTGCGTAGAAGTTCTTCTAAAAGAAATATTTGGATTTATTTAGAAGCAGAAAATTATTATAGGAACAACTTGTAAGTTACAAGGCAGCGCTTATCTATCTAGATTTACAAGTAATAGTTAAATGCATATTTCTAATCAGAGCTATGACGCAGAACTGGGCCATTTTAGAGGTCAGAAGCAAAAGCTACAATAAGATAGTAGTGCAGTAAGAAACTTCTACATGTAAGCTATTTTTAATTACTTTTCTGTTTTAGATTTCTTACAATAGCACTAGACTGAACGCTGTGTTACTGATCACTGATCTGATCACTGTGTACCACTGCTTTGAACGCATTGGTGGGTACTTAGCATATGCAACCCAGCTAGAGGCTGAAGTCATCATTGGGCTCTCTGGTTGAATGAGGGTGATATGGTGCTTTTGGTTTTATACATCAATTATTCATAGTTGCAAGATGCTTACAGAAATTAAAAAACATTACTAGTTCCAGCTTCCTCATATAATTTGGCTGAGGGATGCAGGCTTTTTCTCCAAGCTTCCTTAGCCTAAAATAAACTAAACCTTCTTATCTACTCACTCTTCTCAATACAGAATTTCCCGACGCCTAAGTAAAGAAGAACACTCACAGACAGATTGCCATGGCAACCATGAAGTCACCTCTTGCCTGACTTTATGCTGCTTTTCTGTCCAGCTCTTTCATGGTAGTATCACTAACAAATAAACTGAGAATTAAAAGGCAGTTTCTCTCAAACCATATGTTTGGCAGGTAATTTGTGTGTTGTGCAGTGACCCTGTAAGACTGTGCTGGACTCTGAATTATTTATCTAACTTCCAGTTTTTAGTTATAAATATATTAAAGTGTAGTTGTTTAGTGAGACTAAAGTAAGAGAAACTAATGAGGAACCAACAGAGAACATTTGAATTCATATTCCATCAAAGAAAAATTTAGTTAGAAGTCAGTTAAAAGTGCTCAAAGTTGAAGATATAAATCCCAAACACTACTACTATAATTCATAAAAGCAAGTAAATCACAAATGAGTGCGAACGCACATCACCTTAGACATCTTCTTCCATACATTTTTCATCTCTCTGACAAATACTACCTCACCTTGCTAAGGTTAAGGTATTTATTATTGATTCTATGTGTGTAAAGCATGTGCTTATTTTGTACTGATGGAAAAAGTATGAAGCTAGAGCTGTTTTGTACTCTAGTCTGAGTAACATACAACAATTCTGTTTTCCAGAGGGTCTGGTTTATGTTTCTCCCATAGTCCTGGTAGGAAAGTAAACGAGCTTTTAAAATACAGTTGTTGGAACATTGGCAGTATTGACAGTGGGTTAGGTTGACTATAGGGTTCTGCACCAGGCAAGGACTTTTAAAAATTGTCCCAGGAACATTTATTGCTCCCTGATGAAGGCTTGCTATCTGTTAATGTTTAAAAAAGAAATAAATAAAAAATTGGACTAAGCAACCAAGAATTGTGAGCTTGTATCAAACTAAAACATCTAGAGAATCTATTGTAGTCAGTGATGCAAATAAAAAAAGGAAAATATAAGGAGCTTATCACAAAGTTTTAGATAAATCTCAATGTAGAAAATGCTGCCTTGGTGTAATATACCTTGGTTTGGTGTTACAGGTGTTTTCCTTCAGCTGTATTCTTTATTTCATACCTTTCCTATTACTTCTCTTTCCTGTAAAGAAACATTCATGCACTTGACATACAGTACACAAACAGGTCCCACTGAACCCAACAAGGTTAGTCAGGGCTTGAGAAAAGCACTATATGTAATATATATATATATATATATATATATATTTTATCCCCCCCCCCGGGATGAGGTGAATGTTTATTGCATGGCAACTCCAGTAGAAAAGGTTTAGATAATGCTGTTTTGTAATTGGTCAAAATGCACCTCTGAGCTGTTTTGGTTTGCCTTCTTCCTTTCTAAGTGTAGCAGCCTTAAAGGGTGTGTCTGGTGTAGTGCCTGAATAGTGCAGGATAACATATCTAGAGCTGATGTGACTGGAATGCTGAATCCCTTGTACTCTACTTTTTGCATTGCTGAATATTAATCGAGGAATGGATGGATTATGAGAGTTTTCAAGTAGTGCAAAAGATACACATGTATCAAGTATATTAGATTGAGAAGCTGATAAAAAAATACAAGCGAAGACTAACTTCTCATTTCGCTTTGATGTGCCACGATACTTCCTGCCATTCAAGTTATCTTTGATATACTGAACTGATATCAGAAAGTCCTATGTCAAATCTTTCATTTATGTTGAACTTTCCAAATAGAAACATTGAATTTTAATTTGTTGGCTCTTTATACCCTCTTAAAGAAAAAAAACCAGCTAACTAGCTAAACAGAAAGCACATCCTATCAAATTGATGCTTGCCTTCCAAAAAAATTCTTTCTTGTCAACAGGCAATACTGGTGTTGGAAAGTGAAAATTTGCACTAGTTTCATAACTTTTTTTGTTCAATATGTTTAATTGCAATTGTGGAAGCATAAGCATAAAAGTATTTGGCAGCCTGTCACCTAGACTGGTGTCTTCTCTGCTTATTTTTTCTAATTTGTATATCCCTTTGATGATCTGTATAGACGTATGCAAGGCTAAGAATGAAAGGCCGGGAAATGTTGGACACTGAAAGAGACCCAGTAATATATCAAGAAAGAAATCTGCTGACTGAAAAAATCAGGATCCAAGACAATACTAGCAAAAATCTTAGTCAAACCTTAGAAAGTAATGGTGAATGGTGGTCTTAACAACAGTAAGCATGCATGCTGCTTAAAAATATTGGAAGCATTAACACAAATAGATGTAATTTTTTTTAATTACTAAAACATTGATTTCTGAAAATTCAGTAATACATTGTTAATAAAGAATATTTTAGTATATAATTTTAAGGAATGCCTAGAATCAATTTTCCTTGAACTTTTCCAATGGGCAGTGTTCATCTCCCTCCTTTGCTGACAGACTTCTCCAGCTGTCTATGGTGATTTTCTGTTCCTATATCCTTGTGCTCTTCATTTTTAGCATTCATGTGTGTAAACACATGTCTTATTGCTGTTGCATCTGGTCTGCAGGGGCTGTAAGAACATTGCCCTATGTCCTGTAAATAGCAGAGGAGAAGGAGAGTAAAAGCTTACACATTGCTCCTCTTGGAGTGCAAGGAAAAGAAGAGATTTGTTTTCCTGCACAGTAGCTGTATTTTCCCTTACCTTTTTTCGAGCTCATTAATGGATGAGGAGGCGCATTTTCTAAACATTGGAAGGGCAATGTGTCTCCAGAACAGCAGAATCCCAGGAATGAGAATCTCAAAAGTTGTTTTCAGCCTTCCCAAACAACTCATCATTCTCAGAGTGTGTCTTTGAGCATTCCAGCTGAAGGAGCGTGTTTGAGTATCATTAGGCTGAATTGTGTTAAATCTGTTGTTGCCTCCCCACTGATAGCAAAAAGCTTTGCAGTAAATTTGTCCAACATTGCTGTGTATGCTTCCAGCAGGTTGTTACATGGCTTTGATTGATAGGATGCAGGTAGGAAAAATCACCATAACATCTGGGTAAGCAAGAATACAAACATTGATACTCTTCTGGAAGAAGGTGACCACCTAGAGGTACTGACAGATGGTGAATAAACAAACTCGTCATGTGATATGATCAACTAATTATGGTTTTGGACTGCATAGTGCAGTGATATCAAGCCAAAACCAATCTATATTTGGTGCTGATTTGAGAATACCTGGCATATTGACTCAACCTAACCTCCAGTGCATAACTTCTTCCATCTCAACAGTCACGACAGAGGAGAGTGCTGTTCTGTTTCAAACACTACAATGTCACAAATACTGTCACAACAAATATCAAAGTGAATGCAGCTACCAAAGAAGGCAATGAGCTTGTTCTTTGAGGAGAGTTATACTTTACAGCCATCTTACTTCAGACAAAGATGGATTACTATGGAATGTTCAGATAGAAAGTTTTATGAAGTCATAAAAAGCAATGTGATGTTTAATTTTAAGACACCATGGGGAGGGAGAAAGTGTCAGCAGAAATCTTGACTATCAGAAAAGTTTCTGAGACTAAGGTGTACTATCAGTGTCTTTATAATCTGTTATTCTCTGTATGTTTAAAATGTAGGGGTTAAAAACAATACTGCAACATAATAGGAGAATAGTTCTGTGCTTGTGGAGGAAATTCTATTAGATGATTTAATAAGCATTTTAAAAATTCCTGAGAGTCTTTGGCATCTGGGAAATTAATGCCTGAGGGATCTCATCCATGAGCTCTTCAATTCTAAAAAGTATTCTGCTTTTACACAGCATTTTTTACTTGGCTAATTGATGGTAACAAATTAGACTTAATAATTCTGATTTATCTACTTTTCTTGAAAAATCAAGATCTAACTGAGGTTTTTTATAAGATGCACACATTGTTATTATTGACACTCGATCTACGTAAGATAGCATAAAGAAGAAAAGAAAGCAGCCTTTTCTCTTGCATGCTTTAGCATTCAATAAGGCAGATGCTAGAAGCCACAATATTTTTTTTTTTTTTTGGAAGCAAATAATGTTTATTCAAACCACTTGATTTTCCTGCAATTTATGAGATATGATAATTGCTGCAATTTTAAGATCAAAAAGCCATTCCTATTCATTTGAACATTAATGTCATTTGGGGGTTTGGGACTTTCTATTAATCCAAAATGTACAAAGGCATAAAAAAAATCCTGAGGTTTTGTTTGAAGGAGTGTATGAAATATGATGGTTCACGGTATGAAATAAGTATCATGAAGAGTTTTATCAGTAGTGGAAAATTAAGCACACTGGAAATCCATGAATTGCCAATATTGGAATAAAAATATCTATGTGCTGGACTTCAGTATTATGCACCTGAAATTGTGAAGATCTGTGTATACATATACAAATATGCAGTTAGAGATTTAAAAAAGCTACTATCTAAAAAATAACTATTATAATATTATAAGAAAGTTTCTAATTCTAGTGAATGAACTCTTTATCATAATGCTGCTTCATTGAAGTTGAAAGTGAAAGATGATACAAAAAGAATATTCTCAAAGTGGTATCCGTGGACTAGAAATAAATGCAGTCAGCAGCAGCGCTGTAGCTATACTTTAATCTTTGTATTTTCAAGAACCTGTTTTTTAAAATGTCTCTCTTCTGTGGGTATCATACAGACATCCTGTTACTTTAGCTGTAAAGCAGAGAAGTCTTGATAGTTTCTCTGCAGCACTGGAGAAGTGTCTGCAGCCATTTCCTGGGTAATTTTCTGTGCCTTGTGAAGCCACATTGGGGGACAAGACAAGGGCATGCTGGTCACACACTGTCTGGTTTGGTGACAATGGCTGTGAAAAATGCTTTCTTCTCTAGCTGGTTCTGAAGTTTTATCAATCTGTGACGTGTGCTCAGGACAGTTTACTTACTGGTAGCTGCTCAGTGCATCCTACTTCACATCCTTCCTGAAAAACTGTTTTTATGCTGTGATTGATCCAGTCTTCTCTGTGGTAGACAGCACAAACAAACTCTTTTGGGTGCAGATCTTGATCGATATTGTTTGACTTCCTGGCACCTTCCAAAAGATTTGTAAATCTATTGGGTGAAATTGAAAATTCTGTAGCGTGGCCAGTGACAGACTTGCCAAAGTGATGTGTTTGGGACCAGAGTCCATGCTCCAGGCTGTTGTGGACCATGTATACTATACTTGTATACATCAATGTAGTCACATGATAGGGCTTTAATATATGCAGTTCTATGTATATAATCTATACTTTTTTTTTTTTTTTTTACTATCTATGAAAAATCACTGGGGTTAAGCAGTGGCATATTAATACAGTTGGTAGTATTTCCTCTAGGAAGTGCTTTCACTGTGGACTGGGTCTGTAGATCATTATCCTAGATCCTATGCCTGCTGATGTTTGATCATGATTAAATATCTCGAAATGAGCCCCATTCAACACAACCAGATTATGGGTTAAAACAACAAACTATAATCAGACATGTGCATCCAAGTCCTTGTACATGAATGTTTCTCTAGATGATACTGCAGTAGCTGACAAACTCAGTGAATTCAAATATGACATAGTAGCAACCTAATTTATAATCCATTTGTTGATTGCAGTTAACTACAAATTTTCCACAGTATTACCTCAGTCCCATCTGCCTATTTGCCAGTATATTAAAATATCAATTGTGTGGAACTTTTCTGTAATTTTCTGGTGTCCTTAAGCAGGAAGACTAGAGAACTCAAATGCCATTCATGTTTTCTTTGGAAAAAAGTTCTTCATTGGTGATAATAAAACCTGTAAAGGTCTTCTAGGCTGAAGAGCATTAGAAAATATCCAGGACTAATCTGGGACAGAAAACTTCACAAAAATTTGATTACCAGCGATAGCATAGGACCCCAGTAGTTTTATGAAATGGGTAACATAATATTTTAATATGCATGGGTTTACTTTTTGCAGATAACTGAGACATGTTTTAATGCCATAAAATTAAAGGAAAAAGTCCTGGGAAAAAAGCCCTGGGAGGAAGTGAAACATATCTACTAGACAACTGGAGAGGCTTCCTACAGAGAAGCAACATCTGGTAGGTGTAACACTGCTGATAAATTTTCTAGGAAGCTGTGTCACTGCAAAGCAATGGCAAATGGGCTTTCATAGGTATAAGATCTTCCTTTCCAGCCTGAGAAAAAGCCTTATAGTCCAAACTGAGGAAGCAAAGAACATCTGGCAAGGTTTAAATCTTGGTAAACACAGAAACTCAGGTTAATTTCCTACTGAATGCATCCAGGTGTTGTGGCTCGTATGTAACACTATTTTCTGAAGCACATACAATGATTTCAAGAACATATTTTTTGTCCCTTTTCTGTATGTCATATTTATTTCATGCAACTATTGTATTTATCTTTTATAAACCAAAGTTATTGGTCCATGTTTCCTTAGTCACTCTGAGTTCAGGGCTACATATGGCTGACTTTTAGAGACAGTGAAGCATGAGAAAAAGCGAGTCAACATATTCTGCGGTTTGTGTTGATTTTTTAGTATAAAATAAAAAATGGGAGAGAATAGAGCCTAGCAGAAAGGCAGAGAAAATCTGGATTTGATTATTGAATTCTGCCCAAAGAACCACACAGATCATGCAACTAGTAAACTGCTGTCACCCAAGATGAGTATTCAAGTTCAGCAGTTTATTGAATTATATCAGTTCACTGAATGATTAACTTTTATGTTTTATTACCAGTGCATTGCATAAAGATAGTATAAAAATAAAAAATTGAAGATGCCATACAGTTGATGTATTTCCTCATTTGTCTTTTGTGAATTTTATTGTTAGTTAGAGAATCAAGTAATTTTTTCCTTTGCAGCGCTACTGGAGATTTTTGGGAAGAGTTAGAGAGTTCCATTTGAATGCAAAGACTTTATTCTCTGATAAGAGGCAGCTGTTCTTTAGAAAAACAGTCCAGAAAGTTTACCCAGTAGGTTTCTTGCTTTGTCTCCCCCTTTAGAATGCAGAGAAGTATAAACAAATTTTTTAAAAAGTCTAGGAGATATTTTTGTTGCTACTTCCTTATATATGAAATCACAACAATTGTGTGATCAAGTAGAGTCTGTGCTGCAGGGTGTGAAGAATTGGAGTGATGATATCAGGAGGTAAGTCACAACCCGGATTTCTTGCTGCCTTTTGGTTTTCTTATGTGCTTGTTCTCAGTGGATTCCTGCACAGATATTGAACTGCAAAACTGTAGGTATATAAGCCATAAAAGACTTTGTGTAGTTTTTGAAATTGGAAAACATTTAAGATTAGTTTTATTATGTTCTGCTTTTTACTTTGGGACACACTTTTGTAGTGCCATATAAATATTTGAGAAATATCAAGTAGAAATGAAGAACTAGTGGTGCATGGTTTTGAGATGTGTATTTTCTAGAAGTTGAAAACCTCTGATCTCTGTTATGAACTGAGTTATATTCCCCAAAGATCTTATGTTTCCTACTATCCATGTGGAAGAAAGGGTGAGTGAGTTGTGACTGACTCTCAGGCTGAAAGTTAGTCCCTGAAGATCAGCATTGGCTATTCACAGCAGTCATTTGGGAAGCCAAGATAATAAACAGCTTGTGGTCTCAGATTGATTCCTGGTCTCAGGAAGCTGATGCATCCCATGCCCAGCTTCTTTCTGGGCCATTTCCTCAAGCATTCTACTTTGTTTTCTTTAAAATGAAAAATGCAGTAAATATTTTCATTTTAATTTCCCTTAATCTTTCCAATAACTTTCACAGATTACAATTGTCACACACATTCACAAAGCAGGCTGCTATGGCTGAATGTAAGGAACACTCTGGAAATTTTGCCTTTGGAGGATTTTAAAGATACTTCAAGACAGTTGTTTGATCTGTGTGACTGTTAGAAAGATTTATGACATAGTCCTTCAGCCTTCTGTAGGCTCATCTCTAGCTCTCCAGATCTCCCAGTAGTGATCCTTGAAGGAATCCGCTTGTCACAGGTCTCCACTTGGATACTGACCTATTGACAACCACTCTTTGGGTGTGGCCATGAAGCCCATTCT